>LPNX011139948.1:91948-105469 GCA_001517045.1 Pseudotsuga menziesii
GAAAGGTTTTCGAATAGAAGGAACCCCTTTGGGAAAATGATGATGAAGGATGTTGAAGGTATTCTTCTCAGAGATTGTTTTCCTCTTGATTTTGCTTATGATTTGCTAGTAGGATAAGGTATGATCCAACACTGCATGTGATGTTTACATGAATACCTTGAACTAACTCTATGTTTTGGATTTGGAATCTCCACACTATTGTTTAATAATGGATCCATTCAAGCTGAAATCGCTTGCTTCATGTTTTGATCCTTTGTGTATCGTGTAAGATTTACTGTGCTTTTAAGATTAGGAACCAAATCCACATTGTGTTAGGTTTTGGTTTTACTTTACGTTCGACTTAAAAGTTGGAGCCATAGTATCTTAACTATCTCTGCATTCTGGATTGAGGTACAATCCTCTGGTTTAAAACCAGATCCATACTATTCGGTTATGGAAGCACTGAACATCAAGATCCTTAGTATTTTTTTATCGATCTCTCTATAGGGGATTGGGACGCAGCACTTTGTTTTGTTAAGACCAGATGCAACTAAGTCATTCGGAATTTGATGATAAGTTATCACAAACTCAGCATCCTCCTCTATAACAGTATGCATTGGATCCGAATCATACCATAGTTAAGTTGTCGCAGTAATGCTTTACCATGCTATAACTTCAGAACATTTTGGATAGTCTTTGTTTTCTCCTGGCACTTGTCAATGTCAGGAATCACATGTATTTACGAAGAGCATGTTTTGATGTTCTTTGCAACATTTCAAGTATATTCAGGATAGGAAACGAGTTTTCCTGGGCATAGCTTTGGGTCTTGATCCACTGCATTGCTTTTGTATTTTTCTTATATATAAACGAAAAGACCTTGTAAAGCATAACCTATGTGGCTCTTCGAGCGGTGATAGATAATAATATCTGCATAGACCCAGTAGGTAGTCACACTTTCACTCAACAAATGGACCTTCGGTCAAAGTTAAGAAATTAACTGAGGTAAGTTTCCATTCAGACAGCAGGTTTAAACATTACCACGTGTTTCGATTTGTCTGCGTTTGCTAAAGGCTAGAATAAGTATTTGCTGCCTTGTTTTCCTTAAAATTTCCTAGGTGTTTTTTTTCCCTGTGGTTATTTTGAAGATCTATAGTAGTTCCCTCATCACTGCGTCTTCGTCAACATTTTGGGATAGTGTTTATGCTTGGGTTCCCCTAAAGGGTGTGAAATGATTATGCTTTGCCAACTTTTTCATTTGAATTTACATGTTCTCTCAAATATTTGGGGGTTGGATTTAGGGTGCGTTCTTGATTGTTTTAGAGTAAATTTTCCCAAGATGAGTTTACATAAGTCCCCTTTATATCTTACTATGCATGCATTCTTGCGTTCTAAGAACAAGTTAGGGGATTTAGTTTTGTGGCCACCTTTTGGTGACAATATACTGGTGTTTTGTATGTATTTATCAAGTAGTCTCTGAGTAGTTCACTAAGTGTGAAATCCTACAGATGGGAGTATTAAAACCTTGAAGGCACTAAAAGGAAAACAAACCTTTATCCTTCGTTGATTTTACAAGCCCATACCTGTTTTTTTTAATTTAGTAGGTTGAAATGTTGTAAATCAAATATGGAAGAGCTTGTAAACCACTAGTTCTTGTTGCGATTTGATAGGTAATAACTCATGATTCTCTATTATTCCATTGCTAATGCATACATTTATACATTTCAGGCGGTGGTTGAGATTCCAACCAGCCTTTTCACCTTCCTATGTAACTATTCATATTCCTATTATGTACACTAACGTATAATCCTGATGTATTATATTCCAACAATCCCCCCCTTAATCCGAAGGGGTGTTGGTAAGTCCGAGCATGTTTCTGAATCTTTCAAACTTTTCTCATCCAAGTGCTTTGGTGAAGATGTCTGCAACTTGATCATTTGTGGAACAATGTCGAAGATGGACTGTCTTGGCCTCTACATGATGTCGAATCAAATGATACTTTGTGTTGATGTGTTTGGTTCGATCATGGAATCTGGGATTCTTAGCCAGCTTGATTGCAGAAGTATTGTCGATCAATAATGGAGTGGAGTTCTCTTGTTTTTCTTGCAAATCTTCAAGTATCTTCCTAAGCCATACTATTTCTTTCGTTGCTTCAGCTGCAGCCACATATTCTGCTTATGTTGTTGAATTTTCCGGAACTGACTGTTTGTGTGATCTCCATGAGACAGCTGTTGATCCAAGACTCATAGTGTATCCAGAAGTTGATACTCCTGTCTCCTTATCGCCATCAAAATCTGAGTCTGAGTACCTAATAAGTTTGAAGTCATCCACTTTAGAGTACTTGAGTCCAACGTCTTGAGTCCCCTTTAGAACTCTTTTTACAGCTGACCAGTGTGCTTCACAAGGTTTATGCATGAACCTTGAAAGTATGCCAACAACATAAGAAATATCTGGTCTAATTGTTGTAAGGTAGATAAGACTTCCTACAAGTTGTCGATACTTGGTCGCATCCTCAAATTCTTTTCCTTCGCTTGATGTGAGCTTCATTTTCTGTTCCATTGGAGTAGAGATAGGGTTGCATTCTGTCATGCAAAATTTGTTTAGTAGTTCTCCAACATATTTTTTCTGAGATAGGAATATGTACTTAGGATGTTGAGTGACTTTAATTCCTAAGTAATAGTAGAGATGTCCCATATCTGTCACTTCAAAGATCTTTTTCAAATCTTTCTTTATTGATGCTATATAGCTCTCATTGTTCCCTGTCATCAAAAGATCATCTACGTACACCACAAGATACACAACAGATCTTCCAACTTTCTTTATAAATAATGTTGCATCATCAAGATCAAAATGTTCAAAATTTAACTTCAAAAGATGCTCGGTTAACTTTTCATACCAGGCGCAAGGCGCTTGTTTTAGGCCATACAAGGATTTGACAAGCTTGCATACCTTTTTTTCTTTTCCTTTCACAACAAAGCCTTCTGGCTGAGACATGAAGACATTCTCTTTAAAGTCTCCATTCAAGAAAGCAGTCTTCACATCCATCTGATGAACTTTCCACCCTTTCTGAGTAGCTAAAGAGAGTAAGGTACAGATGGTAGCCCATTTTGCTGTAGGAGAGAACGTTTCTTCATAGTCAATTCCTTCCTTCTGTGCATAGCCTTTTGCTACAAGCCTCGCTTTGTGCTTGTCAAGTGAGCCATCTGATTTGTATTTGTTCTTGTACACCCACTTGTAGCCAATTGGTTTGGTTCCAACTGGAGGGTCAACCAGCTTCCAAGTTCCATTCTTCATGAGTGCATCATACTCATTCTGCATAGCTTCTTTCCACTCAACTCGAGTAGAAGCCTCTTCAAAGGAAGTTGGTTCAAAGTTAGCAGATAAATTAAATTCACAATCAAATGATACATCATCACTTGAATTATCTGCTTCTCCTCCATCTTCATGTCTTTTTGAACTTCTCGTTCCCATCTTTCCAACTTCATCTCGATGGACACTTTCAAGTGTCTTTGTGGCCCATTTAAGAATCTTCCATGATGGTCCTGGTTGATCAGCTGGTGGTGCTTCATCATTGATTGAGAGTCTTTCAATTCTCTCAATCACATCATCCAGTTGGACCTCTTGTTCAGGTGAAGTAGCAGGAACTTCTTCATGCGGGAGAGTTGGTGCTTCATATGGAAATTCCAAAGGTTGATCCAGAATAGGAATCCCCCCTTCAAGGTTTGGAATTTCGTATTTTTCAAAATATGTCTTTGGATGAGGATATTTTTCCAAATGATCAAGTTGTCTCTCAATGGACTGGTCATTTTTATTTGTTTCAAGAAAAATGACATCTCTAGAAATAACAGACTTCTTGTTTACCTCATCATATAGACGGTATGCCTTGGAGTATTCTTTGTACCCCAGGAAAATACATTTTCTGCTTCGAGCACCAAGCTTGTTTCTTTGCTCCTTTGGAATCAAGGCATAACAGGTGGAACCAAAAACTCTGAGATTCCTGACTAAAGGGAGATGGCCAAACCACATTTCATGTGGAGTCTTGTTATCAAGAGCATTTGAGGGACTTATGTTCCTCAAATAGGCTGCACATTTCACTGCATCAGCCCAAAACATTAGTTTTACATTCTCAAAAAACATCATTGAGCGAACTATATTCATTATGGTTCTGTTCATTCTTTCTTCTACACCATTTTGTTGAGGATTGTAGGGAACTATAGTTTGATGTTCAATTCCATGTTGGCGAAGATAATCTTCAAAAGCATTTGAAGTGTATTCTTTCCCATTATCAGTACGAAGTATACCAATTTTTTATTGTGCTTGTTTTTCTATCAATGCATGAAAGTCTTTGAATGTTTGAAATGCTTCTACTTTTGTCTTTAAACAGTAAATCCAGCACATTGTTAAAATTAACGACATCTAAAAAAATCAATTCGCTTCTTAAATAACACGAGGTTTTAAAAGGCAGCATTTACTTGAAGAATCGAATAAAAAACTAGTCAAATTCTGCTTTACCGCACCTTTTTGTAGGTTTTTGTATGCAATTGGTAACATGAATAGCTTAGTACCCCTCATTTTAAAGAATCACGACATCTAAAAATAAATTACTTTATTTCTTTAAAAATACACAAGTTTTTGAAAAACACCATTTATTAGTTGAATCCTACTAACAAAGGATACGCATGCTACTATATTGCTCCCTTTAATAGGTTTGTGCATGCAATCGGCAAGGGGAATAGCTTAGTACCCCTCATTTGTGAAAATAGTGACATCTAAAAAAACTTACTTTATTTCATAAAAAACGTTAGTTTTCAAAAAAACATCAATCATTTAATGAATATAACCAAAAAAGGATGCACATTCTACATTATCGCACATTTTTCTATGTTGCACCTGCAATCGGTAAGAGGAATAGCTTAGTAACCCTTGTTTTTAAAATTAAAGACAACTTAAAAAAACAATTTGCTTCATAAATAACATGAGTTTTTAAAAGGCAACATTTACTTGATGACTCAAATAAACAAACTATTCAAATTCTACTTACCGCACATTTTTGTTGGTTAGTGTATGCAATTGGTAATAGGAATAGCTTATTACCCCTCATTTTTAGGAATCAGAACATCTAAAAATAAATTACTTTATTTCTATAAAAAAACATGAGTTTTTGAACGACACCATTTATTTAATGAATCTGATCAACAAAGTATACGCATTCTACTATATCGCTCCCTTTAATAGGTTTGTGCATGCAAGGGGCAAGAGGAATAGGTTAGTACTCCTCATTTGTTAAAATCACAACATCTAAAAACACTTACTTTATTTCATAAAAAAATTGAGCTTTTAAAAACACCCCAATCATTTAATGAACATAACCAAAAAAGGATACACATTCTACATTATCGCACATTTTTTTGTGTTGCGCATGCAATCGTCAAGAGGAATAACTTAGTAGCCCTTGTTTTTAAAATTCGTGACATCTAACCCAAACAATTTGCTTCTTAAATAACACGAGGTTTTAAAAGGCGGCATTTAATTGATGAATCGAATAAACAAACTATTCAAATTCTACTTTGCCACACCTTTTTGTAGGTTCAAGTGTATGCAATTGTTAGTAGGAATAGCTCACTTATTTAATGATTCCGATCAAAAAAGTATATGCATTCTACTATATCACTCCATTTAATAGGTTTGTGCATGCAAGGGACAAGAGGAATAGGTTAGTACCCCTCATTTGTGAAAATCACAACATTTAAAAAAACTTACTTTATTTCATAAAAAAATGAGTTTTTAAAACCACCCCAATCATTTACTTTATTTCATAAAAAAATTGAGTTTTTAAAAACACCCCAATCATTAAATGAACATAACCAAAAAAGGATGCACATTCTACATTATCGCAGATTTTTCTATGTTGCGCGTGCAATCGGTAAGAGGAATAGGTTAGTACCCCTTGTTTTTGAACTTCACGACATCTAAAAAAAATCAATTTGCTTCTTAAATAACATGAGGTTTTAAAATGATGCATTTACTTGATGAATCGAAAAAACAAACTAGTCAAATTCTACTTTACCGCGCCTTTTTCTAGGTTTGTGTATGCAACTGGTAATAGGAATAGCTTAGTACGCCTTGTTTTTAAGAATCATGACATCTAAAAATAAATTAGTTTATTTCTTTAAAAAACACGAGTTTTTGAAAAACACCATTTATTTAAAGAATCCGATCAACAAAGTATATGCATTCTACTATATAGCTCCCTTTAATAGGTTTGTGCATGCAATCGACAAGAGGAATAGCTTAGTACCCCTCGTTTGTGAAAATCACAACATCTAAAAAAACTTACTTTATTTCATAAAAACATGAGTTTTTGAAAAAACACCAATTATTTAATGAATATAACCAAAAAAGGATGCACATTCTACGTTATCACACATTTTTCTATGTTACACGTGCAATTGATAAGAGGAATAGCTTAGTACCCCTTGTTTTTAAAATTCACAACATCTAAAAAACAACAATTTGCTTTCTAAATAATAGGAGTTTTTAAATGGCGGCATTTACTTGACGAATCGAATAAACAAACTATTCAAATTCTAATTTACCACACATTTTTGTAGCTTTGTGTATGCAATTGGTAATAGGAATAGCTTAGTACCCCTCGTTTTTAAGAATCACGACATCTAAAAACAAATTACTTTATTTCTTTAAAAAAACACAAGTTTTTCAAAAACACCATTTATTTAATGAATCCTATCAACAATGTATACGCATTCTACTATATCGCACCCTTTCATAGGTTTGTGCATGCAATCAGCAATAGGAATAGCTTAGTACTCCTTGTTTTTGAAAATCACAACATCTAAAAAAACTTACTTTATTTCATAAAAAACGTGAGTTTTTATAAAAACGCCAATCATTTAATGAATATAACCAAAAAAGGATGCACATTCTACGGTATCACACATTTTTCTATGTTGAACATGCAATCAGTAATAGGAATAACTTAGTACCCCTTGTTTTTAAAATTAACGACATCTAAAAAAAAACAATTTGCTTCTTAAATAACACAAGGTTTTAAAATGCAGCATTTACTTGAAGAATCGAATAAAATACTATTCAAATTCTACTTTACCGCACCTTTTTGTAGGTTTGTGTAAGCAATTGGTAATATGAATAGCTTAGTACCCCTCATTTTATAGAATCACGACATCTAAAAATAAATTACTTTATTTCTTTAAAAAAAACATAAGCTTTTGCAAAACAGCGTTTGTTTAATGAATCTTATCAACAAAGTATACGCATTCTACTATACCACTCCCTTTAATAGGTTTGTGCATGCAATCAGAAAGAGGAATATCTTAGTACCCGTCATTTGTGAAAATAGCAACATCTAAAAAAACTTACTTTATTTCATAAAAAATGTTAGTTTTTAAAAATACGTCAATCATTTAATGAATATAACCAAAACAAGATGCACATTCTACATAATCGCACATTTTTCTATGTTGCACGTGCAATCGGTAAGAGGATTAGCTTAGTACCCTTTGTTTTTAAAATTCACGACATCTAAAAAAAATATTTGCTTCTTAAATAACACAAGTTTTTAAAAGGTGACATTTACATGATGAATCAAATAAACAAACTATTCAAATTCTACTTTATCGCACCTTTTTGTAGGTTAGTGCATGCAATTGGTAATAGGAATAGCTTAGTACCCCTCGTTTTTAAGAATCAGGACATCTAAAAATAAATTACTTTATTTCCTTAAATAAACACGAGTTTTTGAAAAACACCATTTAGTTAATGAATCCTATCAACAAAGTATACGCATTTTACTATATCACTCCCTTTAATAGGTTTGCACATGCAAGGGGCAAGAGGAATAGGTTAGTACCCCTCGTTTGTGAAAATCACAACATCAAAAAAAATTGCTTTATTTCATAAAAAAACTTGAGTTTTTTAAAACACCCCAATCATTTAATGAACATAACCAAAAAAAGATGGACATTCTACGTTATCGCACATTTTTCTATGTTGCGTGTGCAATCAGTAAGAGGAGTAGCTTAGTACCCCTTGTTTTTAAAATTCACGACATATAAAAAAAATCAATTTTCTTCTTAAATAACACGAGGTTTTAAAAGGCGACATTTAATAGATGAATCGAATAAACAAACTATTAAAATTCTACTTTACCGTACCTTTTTGTAGGTTAGTGTATTTAATTGGTAATATGAATAGCTTTGTACCCCTCATTTTTAAAAATCACGACATTTAAAAATAAATTACTTTATTTCTTTAAAAAAACACGAGTTTTTGAAAAACACCATTTATTTAATGAATCCTATCAACAAAGTATACGCATTCTACTATATCCTCACTTTAATAGGTTTGTGCATGCAATCAACAAGAGGAATAGCTTAGTACCAATCGTTTGTGAAAATCCCAACATCTAAAAAAACTTACTTTATTTCATAAAAAACGTTCGTTTTTAAAAAATCGTCAATCATTTAATGAATATAACCAAAAAAGGATGCACATTCTACGTTATCGCACATTTTTCTATGTTGCACATGCAATCGGTAAGAGGAATTGCTTAGTACCCCTTGTTTTAAAATTCAAGACATCTAAAAAAAACATTTTTCTTCTTAAATAACACGAGTTTTTAAAAGTCAACATTTACATGATTGTAACATCCCTCGTATAGACCCATGGATGCATTGTAAACTATTGAATAATATTGTATTGAATACTATTGTACCTCTTAAACCTCAGTGCCATTATGGATGAGAAAAAGGGGTAAATTTTTTTCTTGTCTTTCACTGTTACTACAAAACGAGTCAATCTTGTTAGTGTCAAGATTTACATGATGTTTCAATGAAGCATGTCCAATGAATCTAATAATATCTAAACTACACCCATAGTAAACAACCATTCGACCAGTTACATCCATCCTCCTCATAAGGAAACAAACATGCATATCAACGTCCAATTTACTAGGTTAACATAAACCAAACATGCATATTATTCCCTCTAGTATTCACATGATTATGTAATTCCCCAATGACCAGGTACTTAGGTGCAGCAATTAATCTGGCATTAGATAACATAAAGTACAACATAATAGATCATGTTGTTATTCCCTACATGACTAGGGAAGTATGTACCTCGCCAATATTACAAAACGCTCCTTCATGCCTTTTCAGTTGATATTAATCTGGTTCATCTTTTAGGAAGGTAACAATCCCCGGACAGCGTCCAAATAGATTTTGTTTATGACTAGGAGATAGAATTAATCTTTTCATTTAATGTTTGCAAGAAAAAATAATTGTAATGAGACCATTCATTGATCCTAAATATAATTCCAAGAAGTCATCCCAAATCCTTATACATAATTCTAGAATTGAGAAAGGGATTTTCTTTCCACATCAAATGTGGCAGCAGAAAACAACAACGTATAGTACCTCCATCCAACACAAAGACTCCAGAGTTTCAACCTGGGAGTTCTATCTAAGGGTTTCCCACACAATCTGAAAATCCCTACATAAAGAGAAAGTATCCATATTGCAGAGGATAATTTGCATCCTATGTAAAAACAACTGAATCCTATGTAGCATTCCCATGAGGAGTGCTGTAAATTTTTCTAGGTATCCGGTGTGATTTTCTTTTTCCTTAAAACAAAAGTTAAAACATTTAAGTACACCCACACGGTTAGACGAATGCATGGTAACTTGAAATTGGCACTAAAGGTTGTAAGCTTGTAGAAGAACCAGTGATATCTACCCTGTGTGTCTGTTTAACCATCAAAAGCTCTTGTGTGTGTGTGTGTTTAATCATCAATAGCTCGAAGTTGCAAAAGAGACCCTGTGATCCATGATTTCCTAGCCTATATAAACACATCCAGCTGAAACCCCTAATTACCAGACATCTTTTACTAAATGACAGACAACATAAGAAGACTACGATATAATCCCACTGCTATTAGTACATATGTCGACAACATTCTAAAATGTATATGAAGGAATACCATTGATTTATCTTATCCAATTTTCCTTCGTGACCAAGCACATATCACTACATGTAAAAATATGAGGCATAACTAAATTCAAGCAATTCTCAAATATGTTTGATAGAAAAAGGTTCCTACACATAGAATGATTACATATCTATAAACATTCCACGAATCTGCCCTCCAAGGAGATGATAAACTTGATAAGCCCTTTCCTGCAGCCACCCTTAAGAAACAAGTTAAATATACCTCGTATCCTCATAAAATATGAAATAACTTAACAACATTATTTAGCAAGAAGATAACATGATAAAATTACATTCTTTAATAAAACCATCATTATAGTTACGTTCCATCTGAATGAAAACAGGGCGACTTAGAACAACCCACGACTGTTCCACCCAACCATTGGCTCTATCTGGTGTAGGTTTACCGCCTAGAGCCACCCCCGAGCTGGGCAACGAATCCATTAGGTCAAAGTCTAACGGAGTGTCCACTTTCCAATATCTCTCTATCCAAGTCTCTAGACTTGATGTTACAGTGCAATTTATTGGCCCATGCTTGCACATTTGCATAGCAGTAGGTAACAAGAACTAGCAGCCTACTAGCTCTACCACATTCGGATTACAGCATTTCATGCAAAAAGACAAAACAGGTATTGGGGTGTACTACCTCAGACTCAGGTTCTAGATTTTGCTTAAAGACTTGATACCTTTTGTACACTGAATCTAAGCTTGTACCTTATGTCTCATTTGAACCTAGGAATGCACAAAGGATTGCTAGGTGGGGATCTCGGTCAAGACATAAAAAAAAACAGTTTGGTTCATCTCCAAGGTAGCAAAAACAACTGTTCCTATCAAGTGCGAGGCTTCAAAAGGAATCTATTTCTTGTCATAAATTTCATGAAGGCAAAGGTTTACCTCCAAAGAAAGCAAACAGCGGTTATGACCTGTACTTACAGAGGTTGCGCTTTTCTTCTTCATAATTCCTTCCCTGACTCTCCATGGCATGCACCCAGATATCGTGACCTTCATTTGTTATAACAATTTTCATAACGGGTCAAAAATACCATCTAAGCTGCGCTGGTGGTATCCAAAGGGTTCAGATTCCTATGACGCAGCAGAGGGTTACATTATGGGCTCTTTGGCCAAACAAGGTTATCCTTTCCTTAAGACTATTTAGCGCAGTTCAGATTCACACAGAGGATTAGTACTCATCATAATTTACGGGATTGATTCCATATCAAAACCTAATGAGCATTAGATTATCAGTGACAACAGATGCTGATCTAGAACAGGAAAGGCTGTCGAATCTGTAGAACGTGCTTTTCAGTCTTAATGAGAACACACATCAGGTTTCCAAATTAAAAAATATACACTGGCAATGTGCCTTAAATAATTTCCCAAACAATCATATAATGACCTCGACGGGAAAGACTGTTGAATGGAAAACGTGCTCTTCATTCTCACGGAGAACACCAACACGTTTTCAATTTAAGTGTACGTATGCTGGACTCCTCTACCATCAAAGGACCAACACAGGACCAACACGGGGTATGCAAGCCATACGCCAGACCCAAGTAGTAATTTAAAACCACAAGAGATCAAATGCATTCAAAACGATCGTATTTACAGGAAACTTGGGTGCAGATCAAAAACAAAGACTCCACCCATCAATAGCGTATAAAGGGAAAAATACATGCAAACCTAGGTCCGTAACTAGCCATACTGCAAGCCATTTCAAGGAAAATCCCGCTCCAATTCAAGTTACAGCTCTATTTCACAAAAACGATCATGCCGTCGCCCCAACTCCAAGATCTGAAAATGACTCACCCCCCCACACAAAGGCATCCGTCGTTTTTTTTAATCTGGCACCCCCTCGCATTCCTTAACGCAACAACCCCAGACCTCTCCTGCTAGTGCAGCAATCTCTTCCTTTATCAATGCCACCATATGAGCAGCAAACAACGGCCGTACTCAGCGCTGTAATACCAGCACTCGTTCTGACCGCTGCCACCCAAACATTCTCCATGCAACAGTAAATGGGCATTTAAGCGCAGCACTCAAATAAAATGTCATGCCACCCTACAAGTAGCAATCAACGGCTGTTACTCAAGCCTCCCTCAGCGCTGTAACATCAGCACTCTTTTTCTTACCATTGCCATCCAAGCATTCACCACGCAGTAGTAAATGGGTAGTTTAAGCACAGCAATCAAATACTCAATCGGCGCAGCATTCCCATCCTGCTACAATGCCACCCAAAATAAGTTGGATAAAAAAAAATCCTGGTCAACTTTAATGAATTCCTCAACCAAGTCTTAAATCTCATCCGCAGTTATTATTGAATTCTTGTTTACGGGATTGTGGCCTCGAAAAGGAATTTTCAGTAATCGTGGTCTTTAAAATTGTTTCAGATACGTTAAGGATAGGAACGTTGGAGGTGCCAACGTCCTCGACCATGTTCTCAATAATCTCATATTGGATGGCCATGACCTTGCCCAAAAGATCCATATGCTATTCAGAGTAAACCCAAAAAAAAAACTTTATGTGTGGGAGCAACGAGGTTGCCGAGAGAAGTCTGGCCGAAATATCCTCATTAATTGACAAAAGCATTGATATTTATCTCTCCAAATAAAGTAGGTAACTTGAGTTCATTACTACCATTAGTTTTTATCTCTCGATAAAATAGACAACGAGTATGCAATTACCCTTAGTATTTATCTCTTGATAATATATATTTTGGTAGTTCTTTTCAACTCCTTACGTGAAACATATTTAAAATTGTTTAATATGTCATTATACTTAATTACAAAAACCACTTCCTTGTAAATTGGGAATCTTATCATATGATCTATTGGTCTTGATACAACAAGTATAAATATATATATATTTATATACCTTCGTTTGCTTCAAATGGTAATGCATCTATTCATGTAACTAAAGTATAGTTTGAAGTTACATTTGTAAAGGTAAGTTATTTTTCCCAGAAGTAAAAGTTTTCCTCTACTAGAAATAGTCCTGTGAATGACATATAGTCTTTGGTTAAAATAAGATGACTATATTATAGTCTTTTCAAAAGAAGAACTTAGTTTCTTAAAATAAGTTGCAGGGAGGACTCCTTGGTACTCTATGCCTCCATAAGTATCAAGTACAGAAATATCCTTAAAGGCTAAAAGTAAGAAAAGTATTTTACTTTAACTTAGGGAGACACTTAAGGAAATCGTCAGTCTTCTTTCAATTACCAAGTCTTCACTCATCGTTTTCCTTTCCCCCTAATGGATTTGTTCCCAATCGTTCTTAGTCGTGTCAAGTTATGAGCCGCCCAACCCTAGAATTATTTTATTCGTAATTTCCACAAGGTTAGAATGAATACTTACAGTGCTGATTTACTTACCGTATACGTTTTCGGGTCAAGGTAGAAAGGGGACATCACAATAAGGTCTAAGGGATGGATTAATTCCTTCTAGACTTAATGAAGATAGATTAAGTCATTATCTTATAGGTTTATTATACGAATGGATTAAGTCATTTTCTTATATAAAATGA
>LPNX011139948.1:112505-265163 GCA_001517045.1 Pseudotsuga menziesii
GACCACAATTATGGATTTTTATGTAGAGTATTAATACTGGACAGAATACCTAAGGTTTAGCCACCCTTTACGTAGGCGCAGGCGTTATTACTCCTGCTACCGGTCTTAACTTTGGATAAGCAAAGATTAAGGGAGCGTTTTGATTTTTGTATACCTTTTGAGAAGCATGGATTATGGAGGCATTAAAACTCCATAACTCCGGGTCGCAGATAGTAAAAACATTACCCAAAATTCTCGATGTCGGTAAGGGGAAGGAGAAACCTCTGCGCCCTTTAAGAAGGGGTCTCTGAGTTTGATCTCAGGGGGGAAGAAGCCTACCTTTTTTGTGGTTGTCTACATTTCTGATCAGAATCTGGATGTGCCTTCCCTTTGGTGATTTTATTCTAGTATCATTGATATTAGCTGTGTATAAGAAAAAGGGGCAAGGAGCTAATCCACGACTTGGGTCCACCACTGTGTTTGATTGAAAAGAAAAAAAACCGATCTAGTAGGAGTGGAGGAATCGCTGGATATCCCATAAGAGACTCAATCTACTTGTTCAGTAAAATCGATGCGCAGCCACTTAGAGAACCCGATCCAGGGTTTTAGAGATCTTTTCTGTGACAGATACGGTGCATTCAAAAAAGGGACCGATCCACTTTTGTCTGGAAAGCAAGGTTTTTGTAGGATTCAGTGCTTCTGGGTTTTGTAGAAGATTAATTTGCGTTTCTGGATAGGTAGCGATCAGCTCTGTGGAATTTTATTTGGAGTTATTTTCCTTATTTTATTGGTAATTAGGGTGAAAAAGGTTTTACGGGATCGCAGTGTGTTTAATTCTGATAGTTACGGTTTAAATCTTGGAGTGTTGAGATGCTTGCTTGTGTGTAGATTTTTACTGCTATTATACTAGAAGGGATTATAGTCACCTACTATTCTAAATGGAATTATTGCAATGTTGAATGGGGCGGGAACTGATCCTGTGCTTATTTGCTCCCGTGAATTGCAATAATAGCCTAAGTGGCTCAATGGTGCCCTAATTTCATAGTATTTATTTGAAAATGGTAGTTTAGTTTTGTTAAACCGAATTATGTCCTCAGTCCGAATATGTTAGTTGTTGTCTAGTTTTATTTAGTACAGTTACAGGGCACGTTTATTTTAAATTTAGTAGATTTGTAAACTACTCTCCCAAAATACCATTATTGGATTATAATTTACAATACCTTGTTTTCTGATACTTGGATGCACATAAGATAAGACTTGGGAGTAGATTTCCACTTTATCACTATCGGATTCCAGTAAAAGTCTGCAGATCACTTATTTGAACTATTACTTTCGCTCTGAGTTAGATTTGTTGGATGTCTCTTTTCTTGCCTCAGATTTTGGCAAGATCTGGATTATGTGTTTTTGAATAAATCGAAGGAAATTTCCTATCATTCCCCCAAACCCCCGCTTATCCCATGGAGTGCGAGGTGTTTTTAGGATCCGACTCAGATCGAGGTCAAGTGCTATCATCTCCCCATCTAGCCTGGCATATGGTTGGTTTTTAAATTAAATATGGTCCAGGTATAAGAAAAGGAAGAGTGTTGAAATGGTGGGTTCCCTTTGGAGAGCTCCTCTACACGTCCCCATTAGATACCTACTTGTAGATCGCTACGATCGGAAGGGAGCTAGGCATATCCATATATGTTTGCAGTGGGTTTCATAGTTTCACGATCCACAGATAGGGACATCAGTGATAGGCGCTTTTGCAAGTTGCAGATTGTATGCTTTATGTAGTTACCACAATGGTAGTAGTGAGGACTGACCGAAAAAATACTGCAAGCTATGGTATGGTGCAGTATTAAAATATTGCAAGCTCTAGTATTGTTTAGTATTTTTAAACTGACTTTATTTATGCAATCAACGAAATGGTAATGATAGAGTTAAGTCAGAGCTTATTTGTGTGTTAAAGAAAAAGGTCTCTTTTAACAAATATTGCGGCGAGCCTGTAATGGTTTTGAGATGCGTTTGTTTTCAATGTATAACTCTAACTCAAGCAGTTCGGTCCGGGTTTTACCTAGTCCACGGGTGCCTTTTCTGAGACTCCTATTTGGTCTTTCTATATCTATATCCATATGCAGGTCTGAAATATATTCAGTCAATTTTTATGGGTGTCTTTGCATTTGTTTAAGCTTGTATCAAAGAACAAGTTTAGGTCTGGAATATTCAATATACATTGGTACTTTTAAAATGTCTCTCTGCAAAGAGACTTGAAGTAAGGAAAGGGCAATGTGTGTGCCACAGCAATGTAAATTCTTCTCTTCAATAAATTAATAAAGGGACTAACGAACTTGGTGGACGTAACCTCGTGGACGAGGTGAACCACGTATATTGATGCCTCCTCTTTGTATATTTGGGTTCTATTTGTTTATTTTTCTTTCCGTCGCTTATGCACATTTTATCCATGTAGTTTAATGTAAGGAGTACTATAATTGATCTAAGCTACACTTGCTAAATTAGTATAATGCGCTACAACAGAAGTGTTATGATTTTCTAAAGGAATTAACAAATTCACCCACCTTCCTCTTCACTTGCAATGTGATAGCACAGTTATGTTACATTGTTCCATAATGTTTCATAAAGTGTTTGATCTTATGTTATCATTCACGGTTCTTAAAAGATAAATGTTCATAATTAGTAGTGCCTCAAATAAGATATTTTTCTTGATGATTGTGTGTGTGTGACAGTTATCGATATAAATTTAGTAAATTGGATTCAAATTGCATGCTCGGGTTCTCCAGGAAGGAGAATGGATGTAAATTGTCAAAGGGTTGTTTTGCATTACGAGTAGTTGACATTATTTAATTTTGATTGGACAAGCTTCCTTGAAGCGTCATGAAAAATATGCCACTAACAAGATTTCCTCATTTTGCAGTAGCAATGAAAAAATATTTACCCCCTTTTCACACATAATGGCATTAAGGGAATAAGGGGTATGTTACAATGATGAATCAAATAAACAAACTATTCAAATCCTACTTTACCGCACCTTTTTTTAGGTTAGTGTATGCAATTGGTAATAGGAATAGGTTATTAACCCTCATTTTTAAGAATCATGACATGTAATATTCCTCTTACACACCTCTAATATATTTGTAATTTTGATTATGCACTATACTTGTTTTCTGGTGAGGAGCTCAAGGCCAAGGCCCCACCAGTAAGACTTTGTATGTTAGAGGATCGATCTCCCTAAGTTGTGAACTTGGGGGAACTTATGACATTGACGACAGACAACCAATTAGACTAAGGGGATAAGAGTAAAATACCTTGGGGAATGCAGGGAGGATAACCTGGAGTCGCCTAGGTGTTCATGACATGCCAATCAAAAGATCCATTTTCAATCCTCACCCATAGAATTTAAAAGTAGTTAGTGAGTAGATACACACTCTTTAGCTTACCATTGAGTGTTGCTCCTTATTGAAGTAATGGAGAGAGAGACCTACCATTCAAACTTATGACAACCCTTTAGGATAATAGGGTAAATAAGGTGATTATCGATGACGAAAGAGGAACTTTAAAATAGAGGAAAACTCTACCTCTCGAGTATATCTATAAAAAATAATATATATATATATATATATATATATATATAATATGACGGAAACATAGGCAAGTAACCAGATATGACCTTGGCCTATAGAAAATAAACATAGGCAAGTAAAATTACTTCTTAAAGATCTAAGTTAAAATATTAAGAAGAATAATGGTCCTTTAACCTTTAAAAAAAAAGTGATAATTACTTAAAGGATTTACACGATTATTGGAAAAATAATTATTGCTTAAATAATTAATTAACTAATCTAGTATCGGTAAATATCGAAAGGTAAATAAATCCTTGTTGAGGTATTTATGGGAGAAAGAACCATTGCAAAAGATCTAAGTTAAATAATGATTATCTTTAAGAATAACCACTACTTAAAGGGTTAGGATTTTTACAGTTAAGCAGAGGAAAGGTTACTGTTTTTGTGCTAACCCCATAAATATCATTAACTAGAGTATCTAGTCAGAGGCATATTTTATTAGCCTACATTAAATAAAATGCTAATTTGGGCAGAAAGCCTGCCCTAGTTAATTACCTTCCAGAAAAAATAAGGGCAGACCTACTGCCGGGATTGGTGGAAGCACAACACTCCTTATGGAAGGAAAAATCTCGGCATTTTTGGGAATAAGAGAGCTCAACGTTTTTAGAAAGGAACATCCCTACACTATAAGTGCAAGGTCCCTCTGTAGTTGTAAAGGGGGAAAAAGAAGAAGGTGTGATGGAGAATACGATTTGCTCTATCATTGAGAATACGATTGCTCCGTCAATTAAGAACTACGATTGCTCTGTCAATAAGAATACGACTGCTCTGTCATTTGAGAATTGTGATTTTCTGTCATTGAGAACACGATTTCTCTGTCATGGAGAATACGATGGAGAAGGATACTGCTCTGTCATTGAAAGACATTCAGCAGTTTCTGTCTCATCAAGTCGTTGATCAATCTCACATAGCATCTATTCAAGAAACAAGATCTGCGAATCAACGTTTTGATGGACCTTTCCGATAGATGGGTTTGGAGTTGTGATCCATATTGTGTATCCAAGACTACGCGTATCCTCCACAGCATGATACTGGGTGCATCTGGCTCACCTCCATTTGAAGTAAGGAGTTCTAAAACTATACCAGGTTTTTTTTTATGAATGAGTTATGAATTGGATTTAGGTGCCTGTACACCGATGTTTTATTTTATTACCTCGACTCTTATTGCTAAGGAGTATGTTGGGATCTGAACCCTTCCCGCATGTACTTTTGTTGTGGAACATTTTGGGTCTGAATATTTTCCTTAAACAACGTTGCCTCCTTCATGCATACCCTGGTCGCGTTATGAACTCCCTGCGTTAACCTTCCTCTTGTGAGGATCGTTGGATTTATTTTCCATAGATATTTTCCAGCCTACTATCATGTATTGTTATGGCTTGCGTGGATTCGAATCCCTTGGTATCGTTTACCAGGTTGCACTACCTTTTGTTGTGGATTCATTGGAATTCGAACTCATTTGTATGCCTAAAAGTCGAGTTCGTATGCGAATGTAGCTCCTAGTTTTTTGTTGAATGGATATGAGGGTTAGGGTTTTCAAGTCTACACTGGATTTATTATAGAAGATGCACTTGATTTGTTATGATGTGCAATGTGGCCTCCACTGCTACTGTTGGATTTTTGTGTTCTGAAAAAAGGGGTCGTTAACTCGGGATTCTTGTGATAACTAGACCTAAGGTATTTACAACCTCCGATGCTTGTTTTGCAACTTCAAATAGTGTTAACCTCTGATCCCGTGCTTTTCCTTTGGGTGCTAAAATATACAAGTTATGTTGTAGAGAAGGAAAGCCTAGCTACAAGTAGTCATTGAAATTTTCAGAACATAGGGTGTTGGTCTCCTTGTAGGCACCTTTTGATAATTTCATTATGATCACAACTCTTGTTAATGCTGGAGTATAGGACAAACTGATAACCCTTGAGTGCGCTTGATAGGAGAGAAAATTCTAGTCAGGGTTTTGTAAAATATTTATTACTTACAATATCTGTATATAATGATAGGTGTTATCATTGAGCCTTTTTTGGTAGCATCATCTAATTAACATCAACTACTGGTGAAAGTTGTGAATAATGATAATTATATTCTTAGGTGTTGGAAGAGTTTTGGGTAACATCATCTATTAACATTAGCTACTGAAAATTATATTGTGTGAACATTGAGCCTTTTTTTGGTAGCATCATCTAATTAACATCAACTACTTGGGAAAGATGTGAATATAGATAATTATATTGCTTTTTGGTAACATTGTCTATTTTAATCTCAACCATTGGTAAAAGATGTGAATGTATGAGTGCATTGATAAAGTAAAGGTTCTCTGTGAGTATAGAGAGACCGTGAGAATGCGGAAAGGTTAACACATCAAGTATGATGTGTGTTGTATACGATCTTACACTGTTTTTCTGTTAATAAAAATGTAACAAATTTTGGTGGGCGTGACCCCAATATGGGGTGAACCACGTATATTTGGGTGTTCTTTTGTTTATGTCTAAATGTCTCATTTTCCTTATTTGTGTACATACTTAGCATTTTGTTCTACAACCTTGTCAATTGGCTAGCTCTCTTAGAAAGAATGATAAGGAATGTTATTGTTGTCATGATGATTTCTTGCCCGCACATTTGGTCGATTTCAAAGAATTATGATGATGAAATGCTTATAGTTATGAATAATATTTTGAGGAAATTACTTTTAATAAATTGTCATCAACTGGTTTAAATGTTGTGCAAATATGCCATTGATATGAATGAAAGTGTGATTCATCAATTAGAAGCAAAAAATGAATAGTTCATGAAATAGAACATTTTACTTAAGAGGATGGTAGTCCTATATCTAAGTACCTATGATGATGGCTACCTTTTGGTTAAGATTAACTATCCGAATAGTGAATGTAAATTCCATAAGGGACCCATATGTTAGTCGAAGTTAATGTATGTAACACTGTGGTTAAAAGAAGAGTTGAGCATGTTATCAAATGACAGTCTAAATTGTTCTGCCATTAGAAGGAATACATAACTAGGTAAAACTAGTAGGCATAATATGCATGTTTGGTTTCAGATGACTGGGATATATGTAAATTGTCGAATGAATGTTTATAGCGCATGTGACTTTGACATTATCGAATTTGATTGGATATGCCATATTGAAATTCCATGTAAAGTCTTACTCTAACATGATTGACTCATTTTGCAGTAACAGTGAAACAAAAAAAAAAATCTTACCCCCTTTTTTTCCACACATAATAGCATTGAGGTATAAGGAGTATCCTACATGACATCTAAAAATAAATTACTTTATTTCTTTAAAAAAACATGAGTTTTTGAAAAAACACCATTTATTTAATGAATCCTATCAACAAAGTATACGCATTCTACTATATCGCTTCCTTTAATATGTTTGTGCATGCAATCGGCAAGAGGAATAGCTTTGCACCCCTCATTTGTGAAAATCACAACATCTAAAAAACTTATTTTATTTCATAGAAAATGTTAGTTTTCAAAAAAAAGGCAATCATTTAATGAATATAACCAAAAAAGGATGCACATTCGATGTTATCACACATTTTTCTATGTTGCACATGCAATCGATAAGGGGAATAGCTTAGTACCAATTTTTTTAAAATTCACCACATCTAAAAAACAAATTGCCTCTTAAATAACTCGAGTTTTAGAAGGTAGCATTTACTTGATGAATCAAATAAACAAACCATTCAAATTCTACTTTACCGCACCTTTTTGTAGGTTTGTCTATCCAATTGGTAAGGGAAATAGCTTAGTACCCCTCAATTTTAAGAATCATGACATCTAAAAACAAATTACTTTATTTCTTTAAAAACATGATTTTTTGAAAGACCATTTATTTAATGAATCCGATCAATAATGTATACGCATTCTACTATATCACTCCCTTTAATAGGTTTGTGCATGCAAGGGGCAAGAGGAATAGGTTAGTACCCCCCCTCGTTTGTGAAAATCACAACATTTAAAAAAACTTGAGTTTTTAAAAACACCCCAATCATTTAATGAACATATCCAAAAAAGGATGCACATTCTACATTATCTTACAGTTTTCTATTTTGCGCGTGCAATTGGTAAGAGGAATAGCTTAGTACCCCTTGTTTTTAAAATTCACGACATCTAAAAACAATCAATTTGCTTCTTAAATAACAGGAGGTTTTAAAAGGAGGAATTTAATGATGAATCGAATAAACAAAATATTCAAATTCTACTTTACCGCACCTTTTTGTAGGTCTCTGTACACAATTGGTAATAGGAATAGCTTAGTACCCCTCGTTTTTATGAATCACACCATTTAAAAATAAATTACTTTGTTTCTTTAAAAAAACATGAGTTTTTGAAAAACACCATTTATTTAATGAATCTTATCAACAAGGTATATGCATTCTACTATATCGCTCCCTTTAATAGATTTGTGCCTGCAATCGGCAAGAGGAATAGCTTAGTACCCCTCATTTGTGAAAATCCCAACATCTAAAAAAACTTACTTTATTTCATTAAAAAAGTTAGTTTTTAAAAAAACATCAAGTATTTAATGAATATAACCAAAAAATGATGCACATTCTACATTATTGCACATTTTTCTATGTTGCACATGCAATCGGTAATAGGAATAGCTTAGTACCCCTTGTTTTTAAAATTCACGACATCTAAAACAACAATTTGCTTCTTAAATAACACGAGTTTTTAAAAGGCGACATTTACTTGATGAATCAAATAAACAAACTATTCAAATTCTACTTTACCGCACCTTTTTCTAGGTTAGTGTATGCAATTCATAGTAGGAATAGCTTAGTAACCCTCCTTTTCAAGAATCACGACATCTAAAAATATATTTCTTTATTTCTTTAAAAAAACACAAGTTTTTGAAAAACATCATTTATTTAATGAATTCTATCAAAAAAGTATACGCATTCTACAATATCACTCCCTTTAATAGATTTGTGCATCCAGTCGACAAGAGGAATAGCTTAGTACCCCTCGTTTGTGAAAATTACAACATCTAAATAACTTTACTTTATTTCTTAAAAATACGTTAATTTTCAAAAAAACGTCAATCATTTAATGAATATAACCAAAAAGGGATGCAAATTCTATGTTATCGCGCATTTTTCTATGTTGCACGTGCAATCAGTAGGAGGAACAGCTTCGTACCCCTTGTTTTTAAAATTCACGACATCTAAAAAAACAATTTCCTTCTTAAATAAAACGACTTTTAGAAGGCGGAATTTACTTGAATAATCGAATAAACAAACTATTCAAATTCTACTTTAGTGCACCATTTTGTAGGTTTGTGTATCCAATTGGTAATAGAAATAGTTTAGTACTCGTCAGTTTTAAGAATCATGACATCTAAATATAAACTACTTTAATTCTTTAAAAAAACACGAGTTTTTGAAAGACACCATTTATTTAATGAATCCGATCAACAAAGTATACGCATTCTACTATATTGCTCCTGTTAATAGGTCTGTGCATGCAAGGGGCAACAAGAATAGGTTAGTACCCCTCGTTTGTGAAAATCACAACATCTAAAAAAACTTACTTTATTTCATAAAAGACTTGAGTTTTTAAAAACACCCCAATCATTTAATGAACATGATAACCAAAAAAGGATACACATTCTACTTTATCACATGTTTTTCTATGTTGCGTGTGCAATCAGTAAGAGGAATAGCTTAGTACCCCTTGTTTTTAAAATTCACAACATCTAAAAAAAATCAATTTGCTTCTTAAATCAACATGAGGTTTTAAAAGGCCGCATTTAATTGATGACTCGAATAAACAAACTATTGAAATTCTACTTTTCCACACCTTTTTGTAGGTTTGTGTATGCAAATGTTAATAGGAATAGCTTAGTACCCCTCGTTTTTAAGAATCACGACATCTAAAAATAAATTACTTTGTTTCTTTAAAAAACATGATTTTTTGAAAAACACCATATATTTAATCAATCCGATCAACAAAGTATACACATTCTACTATATCACTCCCTTTGATAGGTTTGTGCATACAATCAGCAAGAGGAATAGCTTAGTACCCCTCGTTTGTGAAAATCCCAACATCTAAAAAAACTTACTTTATTTCATAAAAACCGTTAGTTTTTAAAAAAAAAGTCAATCATTTAATGAATATAACCAAAAAAGGATGCACATTCTGTTAGGATTATTAATCCTCCCTTGTCCAAATTTGGTCATATGTCTAAATCGGGAGTCATGTCTAAATCAGGAGTCCATCCAGTCTATTTATAGTCATTAGCACCATTGGGTAAACTTGACCTAATTGGGGCACATGTTTCAATTACCTAAGTGTGGGGAACACTAATTGAGGCTCACTCACACTTATTGCACTTGATTGCATAAGGTTAAGAGTCTCCTAGATCAATCCCTACAATTTAGAAAGCAACTGGGAGTGTCGAAACCAACCAAGGTCAGTTCACCTCAGTTGATGACTAGTCAAGCCAAGTTAGGAGTCAATTACATTCAGTTCTAGCCCTCTACATTCAGTTAGCGCTAGGTTTAATTCATTGCACACATGTGGGGTGCGTTTCTCACCTACCACAGTCACTTAACCATTAGTCATTAGAGGAAATTTCAACTCAAAATGGGCCTTTTAACTTTTATTCAAATTCCATGTCATCATGTGTTATCCAATGAAATTGCTTTAAATTTGAAATACCGTATAGGTCTTAAACACTTTTTTAATATAAATTTGGGGATAAGTATCATAAAAAAAAATACTTTTTTCGTTTGTATTTTTGACATATCTCCCTGTGTTTTTACTCAAATTTCGTTCGGGAGAGCTCGTTGGATGTGGAATTAAATTTCGCATCCAACGAGTACCCACTCGGCATACTTTTGACGGACCCCGCTACCCCAAAAACAAGAAATACCTGAAAAAATGGAATGATGACATCATCATTCTGTTTTTTCAGGTATTTCTTGTTTTTGGGGTAGCAGGGTCCGTCAAAAGTATACCGCGTGGGTACTCGTTGGATGCAGAATTTAATTGCACATCGAACGAACTCTCCCGATCGAAATTTGAGTAAAAACATAGGGAGATATGTCAAAAATACAAACAAAAAAGTAGTTTTTTTTCTTTTCTTCCTCCAAAATTAATAAATATTATTTTATTATTTAAACTATTATTTTATTAGTTCATTTTAGGAGGCCCATTTTGAGTTGAAATTTCCTCTAATGCAACACTAAATGTAACACTTGGTTGTGTTTTAAAGCTCCTATGAACTCCGGTTATGATTTAGACAAGGACAGTTAACTACTGGGTCCTCCGATAGTGATTTAGACAAAGTCTTGGTTACCTATAGTCAAGTAGAGTCTAATCAATTCTAACTTCCTCATGTGGATTCGAATTGCTTGTGGCTATTAAATCCATTTTACATTATTGTAATTATCATCTGAATTACTTTTTTTTACTAATGAAAGCATTCACAGCTGCAAGCCTTTTGCACTATTTCATTCTTCAATTGCTGAGTAAATTGTGAGATCTTCTTTGTGAGTTGTGTATTTGTCTACAAATCTATATGCTCAAATTTACATGGTATCAGAGCCTCGGTGGACAAGACTCCTCTCCTGCTCAGATCTCCAACCGGATCATTTTGTTTGTTTGATTGTGTGACAGGTTATCAGGTTTTCTTACAACATTCGCTACAAGCAGCCTCTACTTCTCCTTGCATTCACTACAGTAGCTCAGTTCTTCCTATTACTTCGAAATGGCTCATCAAATAAAGCCTCTCACTCCCTTTAACTATCACCAGTGGAAGGAAGACATGAAAGTATTGCTCCGCGTGACCAAGCATCTCTTCAGAATCATAGAAGAAACAGAGGAAGAGCCAGAATAAGATAAAGACAAAGCTAAGTACATGAACAGGCTTAATGAAGCCATTAGACTCATGCAATTCTCAGTCTCTAGGGATCTTCAATTTCACATCCAAGACTTGGACACTCCCAAGGAGGTTTGGGACAAGCTTGCTTCCTTGTTTGATAAGCATGATGAGATGAGGATCCATTAGCTAGAAACTGATCTGATTACTCTCAATCCATAAGATTTCGAATCTCTAAATGATTTCTTCTCAAAGTTCAAGAACCTGATATATCAGTTGAAGCAATGCAATGTGAAGAAGGATGAAGATCAGCTCATTCTTGATATTCTCACAAAGCTCAATTCATCCTACTCAGTCTTTGTATCCACCTTCCAAACAGTAAGGCTCACTACTCCAAATTGGAAGATGCCCACTTTTAATGCTTTCATTCAATCTCTTATTTCTGAGAATGATAAGTTGATCCAAATGGGGATCATTCGATCTCCCAAAGATCTAGCTCTTGTTGCAAGAGGAGATAAGGTAGCGAATGACAGAGGGAAGCAAAGAGATGAGTCTGAACAGTCAAAAGAACCTTCAAGTTCGAAGAGAAGCAAGAAGAATGGCAAAGGCAAGGTCCTCTGCCCTTACTGTGGAAGGGGCTTCCATTCAGAAAGCTCCTGTATGAGAAGACAACTTGATGAAATGGCACTTCTTTTGAAAAGGCACAACATTTCTGTACCTGCTAGCGCAAGGAAGGAATACTCTGAAGAAGAAGAAGAAGAATACCCAAGGAAAGGACATGCACTGAAAGCTTGCTCCACATCAACACCTTCCTTCCTCATTGATTCTGGAGCTTCCAACCATATGGTTGCATCCATAGAATCATTCTCTTCTTTTCAGTCCTTTGATGGTCCTAGTATTCAGATGGGAAATAACAGTAAAATCCAAACCAAAGGGAAGGGCTTTATCCAACTTGAACATGGAAGGTTCAAAGATGTGTTGTTTGTTCCCTCCCTAGCTTCAAACCTGTTATCTGTCTATCAGATGACCCATACTGGATCTCCAAAGCGAGTGATATTTGGTCCTGACTCAGTGGAGATCATAGATATCTCTACTAGGAGCATCATAGCAAAGGGTATTGCGAATCGTGCTTCAAGATCATATGAGTTCTCACATTTCATGCCTCCTTCAGAACCAGTGCACTCTCAGCAGCCACCTGCAAAGGAAGGTAAAACCATTGCATCTACTTCTTTTACAGCTTCTACTAGTATTGCAGATCCATCTATATCAGTTTATGACATTAAGATTCAGGGTGACTCAGATCTAGATTCAATCCCTACTTCCAAACTGGAAGCTATGAAGATGACTGGAAACTCAACTGACACTCAGAAAGGAAAGACTCTTGCACTATGCCATACTATTTTGCCTCCTTTAGAGAGATGTAATAGACTTCCTGTAAGATGTAATATGGCAAGGGCTCAGTCTTATTGCATTCAGAAGAATGGATATGATCATACACCTCTTCATTCAGCAAGAGACAAAAGTTACATTCCTCCTTCCTTCCATCATCATTTTTTGGAGAAAAAGGAGAAGTCTACATGCCAGGCCCTAGAATACCTGTGCACAGCACACCATGCATGCTGCTTCACTACCTCACGGAGATGAAGATTGCAACAACATATTTTCAAGTTTTTCAAACTTGAGACCTGATTCTACCTGCTTAGATAGAAGGAGGGCTTTTTTCCCATGTGGTTTTTTCCCTAGCTTCTTGTATCGAGCAGTTACTTTATTTTACTTGATGTAATGGGTGACCTATGGTCTTAGTTACCAGGGCCCACAGTTTGTCCAAGTTAGAATTCAGGGGGAGTGTTAGGATTATTAATCCTCCCTTGTCCAAATTTGGTCATATGTCTAAATCGGGAGTCATGTCTAAATCGGGAGTCCATCCAGTCTATTTATAGTCATTAGCACCATTGGGTAAACTTGACCTAATTGGGGCACATGTTTCAGTTACCTAAGTGTGGGGAACACTAATTGAGGCTCACTGCCACTTATTGCACTTGATTGCATAAGTTTAGGAGTCTCCTAGATCAATCCCTACAATTTAGGAAGCAACTGGGAGTGCCGAAACCAACCAAGGTCAGCTCACCTCAGTTGATGACTAGTCAAGCCAAGTTAGGAGTCAGTTACATTCAGTTCTAGCCCTCTACATTCAGTTAGCACTAGGTTTAATTGATTGCACACATGTGGGGCGCTTTTCTCACCTACCACAGTCAGTTAACCATTAGTCAACACTAAATGTAACACTTGGTTGTGTTTTAAAGCTCCTATGAACTCTGGTTATGATTTAGACAAGGACAGTTAACTACTGGGTCCTCCGATAGTGATTTAGACAAAGTCTTGGTTACCTACAGTCAAGTAGAGTCTAATCAATTCGAACTTCCTCATGTGGATTCGAATTGCTTGTGGCTATTAAAGCCATTTTACATTATTGTAATTATCATCTGAATTACTTTTTTTTATTAATGAAAGCATTCACAGCTGCAAGCCTTTTGCACTGTTTCATTCTTCAATTGCTAAGTAAATTGTGAGATCTTCTTTGTGAGTTGTGTATTTGTCTACAGATCTATATGCTCAAATTTACACATTCTACGTTATCGCACATTTTTCTATATTTCACATGCAATCGGTTAGAGGAATAGCTTAATACCCCTTTTTTTTTAAATTCACGAGATCTAAAAAAACAATTTTCTTCGTAAATAACACGAGTTTTTAGAAGGCGGCATTTACTTGATGAATCAAATAAACAAACTATTCAAATTCTATTTTAACTCACCTTTTTGTAGGTTAGTGTCTGCAATTGGTAATAGGAATAGCTTAGTACCCCTCGTTTTCGACATCTAAAAATAAATTTCTTTATTTCTTTAAAAAAACATGAGTTTTTAAAAAACACCATTTATTTAATAAATCTTATCAACAAAGTATATGCATTCTACTATATTGCTCCCTTTAATAGGTTTTTGCATGCAATTGGCAAGAGGAATAGCTTAGTACCCCTCATTTGTGAAAATCACAACATCTAAAAAAACTTACTTTATTTCATAAAAAAACATTAGTTTTCAAAAAAATGCCAACCATTTAATGAATATAGCAAAAAACGAATGCACATTCTATGTTATCACACATTTTTCCATGTTGCACGTGCAATCGGTAAGAGGAATAGCTTAGAACCCCTTGTTTTTAAAATTCATGACATCTAAGAAAACAATTTGCTTCTTAAATAACACGAGGTTTTAAAAGGCGGCATTTAATTGATGAATCAAATAAACCAACTATTCAAATTCTACTTTGCCACACCTTTTTGTAGGTTTGTGTATGCAATTGTTAGTAGGAATAGCTTAGTACCCCTCGTTTTCAAGAATCACGACATCTAAAAATAAATTACTTTATTTCTTTCAAAAAACATGAGTTTTTGAAAAACACCATTTATTTAATGAATCTTATCAACAATGTATATACATTCTACTATATCGCTCCCTTTAATAGGTTTGTGCCTGCAATCGACAAGAGGAATAGCTTAGTACCCCTCGTTTGTGAAAATCCCGACATCTAAAAAAACTTACTTTATTTCATAAAAAAAGTTAGTTTTTAAAATAACATCAATTATTTAATGAATATAACCAAAAAATGATGCCCATTCTACATTATCGCACATTTTTCTATGTTGCACGTGCAATCAGTAATAGGAACAGCTTAGTACCCCTTCTTTTTAAAATTCACGACATCGAAAACAACAATTTGCTTCTTAAATAACACGCGTTTTTAAAAGGTGACATTTACTTGATGAATCAAATAAACAAACTATTCAAATTCTACTTTACTGCACCTTTTTTTAGGTTAGTGTATGCAATTCATGGTAGGAATAACTTAGTAACCCTCCTTTTCAAGAATCTTGACATCTAAAAATAAATTACTTTATTTCTTTAAAAAAACACAAGTTTTTGAAAAACATCATTTATTTAATGAATTCTATCAAAAAAGTATACGCATTCTACAATATCGCTCCCTTTAATAGATTTGTGCATCCAATCGACAAGAGAAATAGCTTAGTAACCCTCATTTGTGAAAATTACAACATCTAAAAAACTTTACTTTATTTCTTAAAAAAATGTTAATTTTCAAAAAAAAGCCAATCATTTAATGAATATAACCAAAAAAGGATGCACATTCTATGTTATCGCACATTTTTCTATGTTGCACATGCAATCAGTAGGAGGAATACCTTCGTACCCCTTGTTTTTAAAATTCACGACATCTAATAAAAACAATTTCCTTCTTAAATATCACAAGTTTTAGAAGGCGGCATTTACTTGAAGAATCAAATAAACAAACTATTCAAATTCTACTTTATCGCACCTTTTTGTAGGTTTGTGTATCCAATTAATAATAGAAATAGTTTAGTACCTGTCAGTTTTAAGAATCACAACATCTAAAAATAAATTACTTTAATTCTTTAAAAAAACACGAGTTTTTGAAAGACACCATTTATTTAAATCCGATCAACAAAGTATACGCATTCTACTATATCGCTCCCGTTAATAGGTCTGTGCATGCAAGGGGCAACAGGAATAGGTTAGTACCCCTCGTTTGTGAAAATCACAACATCTAAAAAAACTTACTTTATTTCATAAAAGACTTGAGTTTTTAAAAACACCCCAATCATTTAATGAACATAACCAAAAAAAGATACACATTCTACTTTATCGCACGTTTTTCTATGTTACGTGTGCAATCAGTAAGAGGAATAGCTTAGTACCCCTTGTTTTTAAAATTCACAACATCTAAAAAAATCAATTTGCTTCTTAAATCAACACGAGGTTTTAAAAGGAGGCATTTAATTGATGAATCGAATAAACAAACTATTGAAATTCTACTTTTCCACACCTTTTTGTAGGTTTGTGTATGCAACTGTTAATAGGAATAGCTTAGTGCCCCTCGTTTTTAAGAATCACGACATCTAAAAATAAATTACTTTGTTTCTTCAAAAAACACAATTTTTTGAAAAACATCATATATTTAATCAATTCGATCAACAAAGTATACGCATTCTACTATATCGCTCCCTTTGATAGGTTTGTGCATGCAATCGGCAAGAGGAATAGCTTAGTACCCCTCGTTTGTGAAAATCCCAACATCTAAAAAAACTTACTTTATTTCATAAAAACCATTAGTTTTTTTTTAAAAGTCAATCATTTAATGAATATAACCAAAAAAGGATGCACATTCTACGTTATCGCACATTTTTCTATGTTGCGCGTTCAATTGGTTAGAGGAATAGCTTAATACCCCTTGTTTTTAAAATTCACAAGTTCTAAAAAAACAATTTTCCTCTTAAATAACACGAGTTTTTAAAAGGCAACATTTACTTGATGAATCAAATAAACAAACTTTCAAATTCTACTTTAACTCACCTTTTTGTAGGTTAGTGTATGCAATTGGTAATAGGAATAGCTTAGTACCCCTCATTTTTAAGAATCACGACATCTAAAAATAAATTACTTTATTTCTTTAAAAAAACATGAGTTTTTAAAAAACACCATTTATTTAATGAATCCTATCAACAAAGTATATGCATTCTACTATATTGCTCCATTTAATAGGTTTGTGCATGCAATTGGCAAGAGAAATAGCTTAGTAACCCTCGTTTGTGAAAATCGCAACATCTAAAAAGACTTACTTTATTTCATACAAAAACGTTAGTTTTCAAAAAAATGCCAACCATTTAATGAATATAACAAAAAACGGATGCACATTCTATGTTATCGCACATTTTTCTATGTTGCATGTGCAATCGGTAAGAGGAATAGCTTAGAACCCCTTGTTTTTAAAATTCATGACATCTAAGAAAACATTTTGCTTCTTAAATAACACGAGTTTTAGAAGGCAGCATTTACTTGATGAATCGAATAAACAAACTATTCAAATTCTACTTTACCACACCTTAATGTAGGTTTGTGTATCCAATTGGTAATAGGAATAGCTTAGTACCCCTAGTTTTTAAGAATCACGACATCTAAAAATAAATTACTTTATTTCTTTAAAAAAACACCAGTTTTTGAAAGACACCATTTATTTAATGAATCCGATCAACAAAGTATATGCATTGTACTATATCGCTCCCTTTAATAGGTTTGTGCATGCAAGGGGCAGGAGTAATAGGTCAGTACCCCTCGTGTGTGAAAATCACAACATCTTAAAAAAATTACTTTATTTCTTAAAAAAATTGAGTTTTTTTAAAACACCGCAATCATGTAATGAACATAACCAAAAAAGGATGCTCATTCTACATTATCGCACATTTTTCCATGTTGCGCGTGCAATCGGTAAGAGGAATAGCTTAGTACCCCTTTTTTTTAAATTCACAACATCTAAAAAAAATCAATTTGCTTCTTAAATAACACGAGGTTTTAAAAGCGTGCATTTACGTGATGAATCGAATAAACAAACTATTCGAATTCTACTTTACCGCACCTTTTTGTAGGTTTGTGTATGCAATTGGTAATACGAATAGCTTAGTACCCCTCATTTTTAAGAATAACGACATCTAAATATAAAATTACTTTAAAAAACATGAGTTCTTGAACAACACCATTTATTTAATGAATCTGATCAACAAAGTATACGCATTCTACTATATTGCTCCCTTTAATAGGATTTTGCATGCAATTGACAAGAGGAATAGCTTAGTACCCCTCGTTTGTGAAAATCACAACATCTAAAAAATCATACTTTATTTCATAAAAACGCGAGTTTTTTGAAAAAAATCCAATCATTTAATGAATATAACCAAAAAAAGATGCACATTCTACGTTATCACACATTTTTCTATGTTACATGTGCAATCGGTAAGAGGAATATCTTAGTACCACTTGTTTTTAAAATCCACAACATCTAAAAACAACAATTTTATTTCTAAATAACACGAGTTTTTAGAAGGCGGCATTTGGTTGATGAATCGATTAAACAAACTATTCAAATTCTAATTTACTGCACCTTTTTGAAGCTTTGTGTATGCAATTGGTAATAGGAATAGCTTAGTACCCCTGGTGCTAAAGAATCATGGCATCTAAAAATAAATTGCTTTATTTCTTTAAAAAAACACGAGTTTTTCAAAAACACCATTTATTTAATGAATTCTATCAACAAAGTATACACATTCTACTATATCATTTCCTTTAATAGGTTTGTGCATGCAATCGGCAATAGGAATAGCTTAGTACCCCTCATTTGTGAAAATCACAATATCTAAAAAAACCTACTTTATTTAATAAAAAGGTGATTTTTTATAAAAATGCCAATCATTTAATGAATATAGCCAAAAAAGGATGCACATTCTATGGTATCACACATTTTTCTATGTTGCACGTGCAATCGGTAAGAGGAATAACTTAGTACCCCTTCTTTTTAAAATTAATGACATCTTAAAATATCAATTTGCTTCTTAAATAACACGAGGTTTTAAAAGGCAGCATTTACTTGAAGAATCAAATAGAAAACTATTCAAATTCTACTTTACCGCACCTTTTTGTACGTTTTTGTATGCAATTGGTAATATGAATAGATTAATACCCCTTGTTTTAAAGAATCGCGACATCTAAAAATAAATTACCTTATTTCTTTAAAAAAAACACAAGTTTTTGAAAAACACCATTTATTTAATGAATCCTATCAACAAAGTATACACATTCTACTATATCGCTCCCTTTAATAGGTTTGTGCATGCAATCGGAAAGAGGAATAGCTTAGTACCCCTCGTTTGTGAAAATAGAAACATCTAAAAGAACTTACTTTATTTCATAAAAAATGTTAGTTTTTAAACATACGTCAATCATTTAATGGATATAACCAAAACAAGATGCACATTCTATGTTATCGCACATTTTTCTAGATTGCACGTGCAATCGATAAGAGGAATAGCTTAGTACCCCATGTTTTTAAAATTCACGACATCTAAAAAACAAATTGCTTCTTAAATAACACGAGTTTTTAAAAGGCAACATTGAATCAAATAAACAAACTATTCAAATTCTACTTTACCACACCTTTTTGTGGGCTTGTGTATCCAAATGGTAATAGGAATAGCTTAGTACCCCTTGTTTTTATGAATCTCGACATCTAAAAATAAATTAATTTATTTCTTTAAAAAAAAATGAGTTTTTGAAAGACACCATTTATTTAATGAATCTGATCAACAAAGTATATGCATTCTACTATATCGGTCTGTTTAATAGGTTTGTGCATGCAAGGCACAAGAGGAATAGGTTAGTACCCCTCATTTGTGAAAATCACAACATCTAAAAAAACTTATTTTATTTCATAAAAAACTTGAGTTTTTAAAAACACCCGAATCATTTAATGAACATAACCAAGCAAAGATGCACATTCTACATTATCGCACATTTTTCTATGTTGCGCGTGCAATCCGTAAGAAGAATAACTTAATACCCCTTGCTTTTAAAATTCATGACATCTAAAAAAAATCAATTTGCTTCTTAAATAACATGAGGTTTTAAAAGGCGGCATTTAATTGATGAATCGAATAAACAAACTATTCAAATTCTACTTTGCCACACATTTTTGTAGGTTTGTGTATGCAATTGGTAATAGGAATAGCTTTGTACCCCTCATTTTTAAGAATCGCGACATCCAAAAATAAATTACTTTATTTCTTTAAAAAAACACAAGTTATTTAAAAACACCATTTATTCAATGAATCCTATCAACAAAGTATACGCATTCTACTATATCGCTCCCTTTAATAGGTTTGTGCATGCAATTGGCAAAAGGAATAGCTTAGTACCCCTCATTTGTGAAAATGACAACATCTAAAAAAACTTACTTTATTTCATAAAAAAAATGTTAGTTTTCAAAAAAGGATGCACATTCGATGTTATCGCACATTTTTCTATGTTGCATGTGCAATCAATAAGAGGAATAGCTTAGTACCCCTTGTTTTTAAAATTCACGACATCTAAAAAAAACAATTTGCCTCTTAAATAACACGAGTTTTAGAAGGCAGCATTTACTTGATGAATCAAATAAACAAACTATTCAAATTCTACTTTACCACACCTTTTTGTAGGTTTGTGTATCCAATTGGTAAAAGAAATAGATTAGTACCCCTCATTTTTAAGAATCGCTACATCTACAAATAAATTACTTTATTTCTTTAAAAAAATGCGAGTTTTTGAAAGACACCACTTATTTAATGAATTCGATCAACAAAGTATACGCATTCTACTATATCACTCCCTTTAATAGGTTTGTGCATGAAAGGGGCAAGAGGAATAGGTTAGTACCCCTCATTTGTGAAAATCACAACATCTAAAAAAACTTACTTTATTTCATAAAAAAATTGAGTTTTTAAAAACACCCCAATCAATTAATGAAGATAACCAAAAAGGGATGCACATTCTACGTTATCACACATTTTTCTATGTTGTGCTTGCAATCATCAACAGGAATAGCTTAATACCCCTTGTTTTTAAAATTCACGACATTTAAAAAAATCAATTTGCTTCTTAAATAACACGAGGTTTTAAAAGGTGGCATTTAATTGATGAATAGAATAAACAAACTATTCAAATTCTACTTTGCCACACCTTTTTGTAGGTTTGTATATGCAATTGGTAATAGGAATAACTTAGTACCCATGTTGTTTTTAAGAATCACGACATCTAAAAATAAATTACTTTATTTCTTTAAAAAAACATGAGTTTTTGAAAGACACCATTTATTTAATGAATTTGATCAACAAAGTATACGCATTCTACTATATCACTCCATTTAATAGGTTTGTGCATGCAAGGGGAAAGAGGAATAGGCTAGTACCCCTCGTTTGTGAAAATCACAACATCTAAAAAAACTTATTTTATTTCATAAAATACTTTGGTTTTTAAAAACACCCCAATCATTTAATGAACATAACCAAAAAAGGATGCACATTCTATGTTATCGCAGATTTTTCTATTTTGCGTATGCAATCGGTAAGAGGAATAGCTTAGTAACCCTTGTTTTTAAAATTCACGACATCTAAAAATATCAATTTACTTCTTCAATAACACGAGGTTTTAAAAGGTGGCATCTAATGATGAATCGAATAAACAAACTATTCAAATTCTACTTTACCACACCTTTTTGTAGGTTTGTGTATGCAATTGGTAATAGGAATAGCTTAGTACCCCTCATTTTTATGAATCACGACATCTAAAAATAAATTACTTTCTTTCTATAAAAAAACATGATTTTTTTGAAAAACACCATTTATTTAATAAATCCTATCAACAAAGTATACGCATTCTACTATATCGCTACCTTTAATAGGTTTGTGCATGCAATCGGCAAGAGGAATAGCTAAGTACCCCTCGTTTGTGAAAATCCCAACATCTAAATAAAATTACTTTATTTCATAAAAAATGTTAGTTTTTAAAAAAACCTCAATCATTAAATAAATATAAACAAAAAATGATGCACATTCTACATTATCGCACATTTTTCTATGTTGCATGTGCAATTGGTAAGAAGAATAGCTTAGTACCCCTTGTTTTTAAATTCGTGACATCTAAAAAAATAATTTGCTTCTTAAATAACACGATTTTTTAATAATCAACATTTACTTGATGAATCAAATAAACAAACTATTCAAATTATACTTTACCGCACCTGTTTTTAGGTTAGTGTATGCAATTGGTAGTAGGAATAGCTTAGTAACCCTCGTTTTCAAGAATCACGACATCTGAAAATAAATGACTTTATTTCTTTAAAAAAACATGAGTTTTTGAAAAACACCATTTATTTAATGAATCCTATCAACAAAGTATACACATTCTACTATATCACTCCCTTTAATAGATTTGTCCATGCAATCGGCAAGAGGAATAGCTTAGTACCCCTCGTTTGGGAAAAATTACAACATCTAAAAAAACTTATGTTATTTCTTTAAAAAACGTTAATTTTCAAAAAAACGTCAATCATTTAATGAATATAACCAAAAAAAGATGCACATTATATGTTATCGCGCATTTTTATATGTTGCACGTGCAATCGGTAGGAGGAATAACTTCATACCCCTTGTTTTTAAAATTCGCGGCATCTAAAAAAACAATTTGCTTCTTAAATAACATGAGTTTTTAAAAGGCGATATTTACATGATGAATCAAATAAACAAAATATTCAAATTGTACTTTACCGCACCTTTTTGTAGGTTAGTGTATGCAATTGGTAATATGAATAGATTTTTACCCTTCATTTTTAAGAATCACAACATCTAAAAATAAATTACTTTATTTCTTTAAAAAAACACAAGTTTTTGAAAAACACCATTTATTTAATGAATCCTATCAACAAAGTATACACATTCTACTATATCGCTCCCTTTAATAGGTTTATGGACGCAATCGGCAAGAGGAATAGCTTTGTACCCCTCGTTTGTGAAAATCACAACATCTAAAAATTCTTATTTTATTTCGTAAAAAATGTGATTTTTCAAAAAAACGGCAATCATTTAATGAATATAACCAAAACAGGATGTGCAATCGATAAGAGGAATAGCTTAGTACACCTTGTTTTTAAAATTCACGACATCTAAAAAAACAATCTACCTCTTAAATAACATCAGTTTTAGAAGGGAGCATTTACTTGATGAATCTAATAAACAAACTATTCAAATTCTAATTTATTGCACCTTTTTGTAGGTTTGTGTATCCAATTGGTAATAGAAATAGCTTAGTACCCCTCATTTTTAAGAATCGCGACATCTAAAAATAAATTACTTTATTTCTTTCAAAAAACACGAGTTTTTGAAAGACACCATTTATTTAATGAATCCGATCAACAATGTATACGTATTCTACTATATCGCTCCCTTTAATAGGTTTGTGCATGCAAGGGGAAAGAGGAATATGTTAGTACCCCTCGTTTGTGAAAATCACAACATCTAAAAAAACTTACTTTATTTCATAAAAAACTTGAGCTTTTAAAAGCACCCCAATCATTTAATGAACATAGCCAAAAAAGGATGCACACTCTACGTTATCGTACATTTTTCTATGTTGTGTGTGCAATCGATAAGAGGAATAGCTTAGTACCCCTTTTTTTTCAAATTTACGACATCTAAAAATAATCAATTTGCTTCTTAAATAACACGAGGCTTTAAAAGCGTGCATTTACTTGATGAATCGAATAAACAAACTATTCGAATTCTACTTTACTGCACCTTTTGTATGTTTGTGTATGTAATTGGTCATACGAATAGCTTAGTACCCCTCATTTTTAAGAATCACGACATCTAAAAGTAAAATTACTTTATTTATCTAAAAAACAGGAGTTTTTGAAAAACACCATTTATTTAATGAATCCGATCAACAAAGTATACGCATTCTACTATATCAATCCCTTTAATAGGATTTTGCATGCAATCGACAAGAGGAATAGCTTAGTACCCCTCGTTTGTGAAAATCACAACATCTAAAAAAACATAATTTATTTCATAAAAAAGCAAGTTTTTTGAAAAAACACCAATCATTTAATGAATATAACCAAAAAAGGATGAACATTCTACGTTATCACACATTTTCCTATGTTACACGTGCAATCGGTAAGAGGAATAGCTTAGTACCCCTTGTTTTTAAAATCCACAACATCTAAAAAACAACAATTTGCTTTCTAAATAACACGAGTTTTTAGAAGGCAACATTTAGTTGATGAATCGAATAAACAAACTATTCAAATTCTAATTTACCGCACCTTTTTGTAGCTTTGTGTATGCAATTGGTAATAGGAATAGCTTAGTACCCCTCATGTTTAAGAATCATGACATCTAAAAATAAATTACTTTATTTCTTTAAAAAAACATGAGTTTTTCAAAAACACCATTTTTTAATGAAACCTATCAACAAAGTATACGCATTCTACTATATCACTCCCTTTAATAGGTTTGTGCATGCAATCGGCAATAGGAATAGCTTAGTACCCAATAGCTCGTTTGTGAAAATCACAATATCTAAAAAAACCTACTTTATTTAATAAAAGGGTGAGTTTTTATAAAAACATCCAATCATTTAATGAATATAGCCAAAAAAAGGATGCACATTCTACAGTATCACACATTTTTCAATGTTGTACGTGCAATTGGTCAGAGGAATAACTCAGTACCCCTTGTTTTTAAAATTAACGACATCTAAAAAAATTAATTTGGTCCTTAAATAACACGGGGTTTTAAAAGGAAGAATTTACTTGAAGAATATGAATACGGGGTTTTCAAATTCTACTTTACCGCACCTTTTTATAGGTTTGTGTATCCAATTGGTAATATGAATAGCTTAATACCCCTCATTTTAAAGAATCGCGACATCTAAAAATAAATTACCTTATTTCTTTTAAAAAAACACAAACTTTTGAAAAACACCATTTATTTAATGAATCCTATCAACAAAGTATACACATTTTACTATATCACTCCCTTTAATAGGTTTGTGCATGGAATCAGAAAGATGAATAGCTTAGTACCCCTCGTCTGTGAAAATAGAACATCTAAAAAAAATTACTTTATTTCATAAAAAATGTTATCGCACATTTTTCTATGTTGCACTTGCAATCGTCAAGAGGAATAACTTAATACCCCATTGTTTTTAAAATTCACGACATCTAAAAAAATCAATTGGCTTCTTAAATAACACGAGATTTTAAAAGGTGGCATTCAATTGACGAATCAAATAAAGAAACTATTCAAATTCTACTTTTCCACACCTTTTTGTAGGTTTGTATATGCAATTGGTAATAGGAATAACTTAGTACCCCTCGTTCTTAAGAATCGCGACATCTAAAAATAAATTACTTTATTTCTTTAAAAAAACACAAATTTTTGAAAGACACCATTAATTTAATGAATCTGATCAACAAAGTATACACATTCTACTATATCACAACCTTTAATAGGTTTTCACATGCAAGGGTCAAGAGGAATAGGTTAGTACCCCTCGTTTGTGAAAATCACAACATCTAAAAAAACTTACTTTATTTCATAAAACAATTTGGTTTTCAAAATCACCCCAATCATTTAATGAACATAACCAAAAAAGGATGCACATTTTACGTTATTGCACATTTTTCTATTTTGCGCATGCAATCGGTAAGAGGAATAGCTTAGTAGTACCCCTTGTTTTTAAAATTCATGAGATCTAAAAAAAATCAATTTGCTTCTTAAATAACACGAGGTTTTAAAAGGTGAAATTTAATGATGAATCAAATAAACAAACTATTCAAATTATACTTTACCACACCTTTTTGTAGGTTTGTGTATGCAATTGGTAATAGGAATAGCTTAGTACCCCTCGGTTTTATGAATCACGACATCTAAAAATAAACTACTTTATTTTATTTTTTAAACATGAGGTTTTGAAAAACACCATTTATTTAATGAATCATATCAACAAAGTATACGCATTCTACTATAGCACTCCCTTTAATAGGTTTGTGCATGCAATCGGCAAGAGGAATAGCTTAGTACCCCTCGTTTGTGAAAATCCCAACATCTAAAAAAACTTACTTTATTTCATAAAAAATGTTAGTTTTAAAAAAAAACGTCAATCATTTAATGACTATAACCAAACAAGGATGCACATTCCACGTTATCGCACATTTTTCTATGTTGCACGTGCAATCGGTAAGAGGAATAGCTTAGTACCCCTTGCTTTTAAAATTCACGACATCTAAAACAACAGTTTGCTTCTTAAATAACTCGAGTTTTTAAAAGGCGACATTTACTTGATGAATCAAATAAACAAGCCATTCAAATTCTACTTTACCACACCTTTTTTTAGGTTAGTGTATGCAATTGGTAGTAGGAATAGCTTAGTAACCCTCATTTTCAAGAATCACGACATCTAAAAATAAATTACCTTATTTCTTTAAAAAACACGAGTTTTTGAAAAACATAAATTATTTAATGAATCCTATCAACAAAGTATGTGCATTCTACTATACCGCTCCCTTTAATAGATTTGTGCATGTAATTGACAAGAGGAATAGCTTTGTACCCCTCGTTTGTGAAAATTACAACATCTAAAAAAACTTACTTTATTTCTTAAAAAAACGTTAATTTTCAAAAAAAACCCAATCATTTAATGAATATAACCAAAAAAGGATGCACATTCTATGTTATTGCACATTTTTCTATGTTGCACGTGCAATCAGTAGGAAGAATAGCTTCGTACCCCTTGTTTTTAAACTTCACGACATCTAAAAAAAACAATTTCCTTCTTAAATAACACGAGTTTTAGAAGGCAGCATTTACTTGATGAATCGAATAAACAAACTATTCAAATTCTACTTTACCGCACCTTTTTGTAGGTTTGTGTATCCAATTAGTAATAGGAATAGCTTAGTACCCCTAGTTTGTAAGAATCACGACATATAAAAATAAATTACTTTATTTCTTTAAAAAAACACAAGTTTTTGAAAGACACCATTTATTTAATGAATCCGATCAACAAAGTATATGCATTCTACTATATTGCTCCCTTTAATAGGTTTGTGCATGCAAGAGTCAAGAGGAATAGGTTAGTACCCCTCGTTTGTGAAAATTACAACATCTAAAAAAACTTACTTTATTTCATAAAAAATTTGAGTTTTTAAAAACACCCCAGTCATTTAATGAACATAACCAAAAAAGGATACACATTATACGTTATCGCACAATTTTCTATTTTGCGTGTGCAATCGGTAAGAGGAATAGATTAGTACCCCTTGTTTTTAAAACTCACATCTAAAAAAAATCAATCTGCTTCTTAAATAGCACGAGGTTTTAAAAGGAGGCATTTAATTGATGAATCGAATAAACAAACTATTCAAATTCTACTTTTCCACACCTTTTTGTAGGTTTGTGTATACAATTTTTAATAGGAATAGCTTAGTACCCCTCGTTTTAAAGAATCACTACATCTAAAAATAAATTTCTTTATTTCTTTACACAAGTTTTTAAAAAACACCATTTATTTGATGAATCCTCTCAACAAAGTATACGCATTCTACTATGTCGCTCCCTTTAATAGGTTTCTGCATGCAATCGGCAAGAGGAATAGCTTAGAACCCCTCATTTGTGAAAATCCCAACATCTAAAAAATTACTTTATTTCATTAAAAACATTATTTAAAAAAAAAACATCAATAATTTAATGAATATAACCAAAAAAGAATGCACATTCTACTTTATCGCACATTTTTCTATGTTGCACGTGCAATCGGTAAGAGGAATAGCTGAGTACCCCTTGTTTTTAAAATTCACGAGATCTAAAAAAACAATTTGCTTCTTAAATAACACGAGTTTTTAAAAAGTGACATTTACTTGATGAATCAAATAAACAAACCATTCAAATTCTACTTTACCTCACCTTTTTGTATGTTAGTGTATGCAATTGGTAATAGGAATAGCTTAGTACCCCTTGTTTTTAAGAATCGTGACATCTAAAAATAAAATAATGTATTTATTTAAAAAACACGAGTTTTTGAAAAACACTATTTATTTAATGAATCCTATCAACAAAGTATATGCATTCTACTATATCGCTCCCTTTAATAGATTTGTACATGCAATCGGTAAGAGGAATAGCTTGATATCCCTCATTTGTGAAAATCACAACATCTAAAAAAACTTACTTTATTTCATATGAAAACATTAGTTTTCAAAAAATGCTAATCATTTAATGAATATAACCAAAAAGGATGCACATTCTATGTTATCACGCATTTTTCTATGTTGCACGTGCAATCGGTAAGAGGAATAGCTTAGTACCCCTTGTTTTTAAAATTCACAACCTCTAAAAAAAATAATTTGCTTCTTAAATAACATGATTTTTAGAAGGCAGCAATTACTTGATGAATCGAATAAACAAACTATTCAAATTCTACTTTAACGCACATTTTTGTAGGTTTCTATATCCAATTGGTAATAGGAATAGCTTTGTGACATACCTCTTATACCTTGATTCTATTATGGGTGAGAAAGGGGTAAAAAAAAATTTGTTTCCTTTTCTTTTTCTTTGAAGTACTTAAATATTTCTTGTAACGACCATCCTCAACCAGATATCGCACAATGGAAGGGTACAAACTAAACATATTATGAACTGGTCACTGAAATGTCAAGAATCACCCGTGTTAACTCGATCACTACGAATCATTTACAAGGTTAACATTGGCATTCAATAATTTCAACCTTTTAATGCACACACATCCATTCCTTCTAGTTTTATCACTTGTAACATACACCAAGAGAAGATTTATCTTATAAAATGTATGAGGTCATTATCCTCAAACGAGTACCCATACCTTGAAAATAATACCTTAAGACCCTGAAAGATAACAACGATACATAATGTAAGTTGATCACCAAAAGGTGTTAGTTACCAAGACGAAATGTGTCATCTCTGAAAAACAAGTAAGTTTATCCATTTCAGTCCTTTTTAAGATCCATGTTTTGAATATTAGTGGACATATGGGCAAGGATCCAACATCCATCATTCTAGTTGTTTTCCACATTCTACTCTATAAAACTTATAAACATTAGATAGCCAATGTTCCTTTGGATTTAGAAAATATTCTATGGAATTATTCACACCTTTATTAACATCAGAAAACGTAGGTTAAGACCTCAACTTGCATAAAGGTACACGAGGCAGGGCCTAACTAGAACTTCATCATTTACTTACCTCAAGCATAAATAAATCTTAACCATTATGTAAAGCAATATTCTTCTGCATTTAAACCATCATGAGAAACTCGCTCAATCATATTAACTCATCATAAAGAGAGTGTTTACCCAGAATAACCAAACACAACACGGCACATAAATCAATATACTTCAAGGGTGCAGAGCTATGGAATTACCATCCTATTAAGTGAGGATACTCCATTTCCAATCATCTGTAACTAAAATAGAACTAAGCTTGACTCCAATTCATGTCTTAACTTTACAAGATATTTTAACCTGTAATAAATTAATTCCATTCTCATTTATACCTTGCAAGCACAGTGTCGATGATCTTTTTTTTAGTATTTGATACACTGCAAGTACCCAGAACAATACAAGGAAAATGGACGTGTAACAACAATGATCAATACACATAACGATAAAGAAAATAACCATATAGACAATTCATTGAGGCAACCAAACATTTCCTTGATTATCCTTCTAAGAAATAAATAGATCGTCAAGATGCAGAACAAGGTTATAAGCACATAATTCATATAAGGGAAAATGCAATATTTAGACACAAGAACAAAAGACACCCATGTACGTGGTTCACCCATCTCCGGGGTTACGTCCACAAAATGTCACTTCCTGTGACATTTTATTATTTAAAAGGTTACAATCAGCAACATTGAAGTTGCCCTACTTCCTTCGAATTATCCTGCAGACTCTCTCATTGAGAGCATTTCTAACACAAGGCCAGAAAATTATAATAAAAATAATGTTCATCATCGAGTTCTCAACTCAAGCCATGAACCTCTCTTTACCTTTGTTGTTTATTTACAACCAGTGATTTATCCTATTAGGGCTAAGGCAATACCCTGGCTGGTTAGTACACAAAGGTTCTACCACTACTGGATAAGGTGCTGGTTAAGGCATTAGTCAAAATCATTGCAAAAGGATGACCCTTTTTCCAAATACTACCTTTGTATTCTGTATGCTTCCAAAAGAATTCTTTAATAATTATTACATACCCCAAATATCTTTAGCTAGATATCGCAACCCATTATTAGCATCTATAATTTCCACCCCCAAGCACACTGCTGGAAATGAAAGGCGAAATTTTTGGTCACACAAAAATAAAACCATACAGCTTTATAGAAAACTCTACAAAGGTGGAGGTATATACTTTACCTAAATCACCATATCCTTGCAAGGGACTTCATTCAATAGCGCAGTCTTTCCCTCGGTCGTTATTCATAATGCCCTCAGTCATCTATCAGTTGAAAACGTAATCTATCCCTGAGTTAGTAATTTAGAGGTCAGCACGCAGGCAGTGTCGCTCGCGCTCATACACAGGTATTCACCTTCATGATTTAAAGACTAACGATGGATGTATTCACATGTTTAATTCCTTTTGCTACCAGCAGGATCAAAATTGTAGCGCTAGGGAAAGGGAAATTTGTCACCGGCGAAAATAGACAGTAGAGTGAGCCTGGTGGATTAAAGAAACCAACGTGACCCCCCCTGAAATCTCTTCCACTACAGATCGTGGAGTCAAACCTCAGCTGGTACCATGACACTACTCGCTCACTGTCCATGTAAGCGATTGCTTGGCGGCTGCAAGCATGGGATTTAATGGAGTTATTTTTAGAGCATGAATTCTATTTCACATTTCTTTCGTGGGTTGGTTGGAAGGTGAGGTGAATGAGAATGCAAATAACGATAGACGAGAAGACCTGATCCGTGAAACCACAACCAGTAACAACTTCGACTAAAGCAAAAGTAAAAGTGTTTTTTTTCATCTTTTTACAAAACGCGTGGCCCAGCAGATCCAGGGTAAACCCATCCGTCGCAAAACCCAACACGAGATCACCCAACTCAACCTCGCCTTCTTTGGTAGATCGCATATTCTTAAAGAAAAATACCCAGTAGGGGTGTATAAATTATACTTTACTGCTTAAAATGTAGGGCTTGAATTCTAGGGGTTTGAATTCTAAGGTTTTGGGTCCTTGGGTAGTTCCAACTAGGTGACAAAAATAAATCTTTTATCAACCAAGGCAACCGTATAGAGATCACATCTCCTACCTCTCAGTTTCATTTAGTAATGCACCCACATGGGAACGGAGGGCGCTGATATTTGAATGTATACACATTCTATAGAAAACAAGTAAGTTCTACATCATACTCATGCTTACAGTAAATCTAGATCTAACCATTCAGATGAGTAGAAGGATAAACATACCCAAAAACCATGCAGATCCTTGAAACGAGGTACGAGTTCAGATTTTCTTTTTACCAGTGCTATTAGGGTTCTCATGCTGTGACATAGAGGATACCAGCAACCTCAACTTGAAATTCTCATCGACTTCATTTGGACGGAGAATTCCCCCTTCAAGCACACATAGATCGCTCCTCATCCCGAAAGAGAGGTTTTTTTCTTACACATCAATAAACAAAAGAACCCCCCCTCCAGACCGTTTTCCCCAAGGAGCGTAGAGATTAAAAGATTGTATCCGAAATCGCAGAGGTCAAAACTCACAGCCCGCCCCCCACCTAGAGGGCCTCCCCTCAAAATATATTATTTGTTTTAATTAATAAGGCCATGCTCATCGGCCAAAATTGCTAAGCATAGCAATTTTCCGTTAAAATTTGTCAGGAGGATTTTGGGCTGAGAAATCCCAAGATTATGCTAATTGTTTCTATCCTAAAAATAAGGCAGTAATTTTGCCCTGAATTTTGCTGGGCAGTCCCATCCCTAAATTTCTTAGTTAGGTAATTAAGTCCAGCATGCGCCCAACCCAACAGGGTCATTTTCTTCATTTTATTCTTATATAGAAAGTATTGCTCTTTTATGTGTACGTTCCTATACATGGATGTAGTGGCTTAGGGAAAAATAATTATCCCAATATTCATGCCTTCCAACTTAGGCATTTTTACTATACCCACCTTAGTAACAAGGTATATATATATAGTTTAATAAACTGGTATGTTTCCATTTACTCATTACAAGGTATGCCATGGTGCTATTTTGCCTCTCCAAGTTATTTTTAATAAGACTACGACTATAGTCCTTAGACATGTAGCTCCTTAGGTTGTTTTCTTCTTGTCTTAACTCTTTGTACTTAGCTCTTATGTTGATGCTAAGAATGACTGCAACTCCCCTTATCGAGGCTTAAACAAAGTTAGTGTTAAGTACCAAATCATGGTGTCTCAGTCGGAAAGGCGCAGATAAAATCCCCAGGAGGTAAGTTAGTCCAATTAGGCTTACTTCAACCTAGGACGTTATTTGAGATCTTCCCTTGTGGTTTCGGTCACCCATCGTCGAGCTGCGTCCAATCTTTAAGTCTCCTAAAGAACTTTGGATAGTATCGAATACAATGTCTTACTGGTGGGGCCTTGGCCTCGGGCTCCTCACCAGAAGACAGTTACAATAATATACAAACAGTTTATTCACGAGTCTTTTACAAGAGGGACATTACAAGCTTAGTACCTATAACATACCCGAAATTCCACATGTAAAAATTCTGAAATATGGGGTGAAAAAAATCTCCGTGTTGCTTTTAGTTCATATAGAGATAAGTATTCTTTTAACTTGGAATCGAAAACCCTTTCCATTGCTACCTTTTTATCAACAATAAAAGGTCATTTCTGTCATAAGTAATAACTCCATTAAGGCATGCATTAAGGTGGCACTAACAATAAAAATTTTACTGTTAGAATTACTACATTACTTAATTCTGATTCATTCTATTGTTTCATGTCAGATAGTAAACATTTTGTGTTACTACTTATTAGTTCCATAAATTCAGGGATATTCCTTAGTGTTTTTAACCTTGTTCACATACATCGATAAATCAACTAGTAATTGATATCCTACTCAAATAGACATCATTATATGCATCAAACAAAACACAATATCAAATAGAACCCAGATGACATACATAAGGTGTACAGATAAGAGACAAGATGCCAAATATACGTGGTTCACCCTATCCAAGGGCTACGTCCACCAAAATTGCTAATCCTTTTATTACTTTATTCTTCAAGAGGATTACAAGTCCGCCTTATAACAACCTTATAACTGGGCCTTTCAATCATGGTCAAGGGATGCTCAAACTTTATATTTAATAAAGAACTTAACTATCTAGCCCTCAATAGCATAGAGCTCAATCATGCTCACCAAAACAGGTAGAAATGGAACTCTAAACATTTGGATTAAAGTGTGTTGATATCCAACTAACCTATACATTCTAGAACCATAACTCATGTATGTATTTAGATGATTTGTTTAATATAAATGAGATGGGCCTCTTCTCTTAAAATCTTACTCCCTTAACTCTCCTAGTAAGATTATATAAAAGAATAAAAGGTCAACCTCTCAAATCAATGGTCACCACCAATGCATGCAGGGACCTCTACTTAAGTCAAAGAACATAATAACTAAGGGTCGATTCTTCCTTAAGGCCACACATGAATGGCTAAAGATGTTATGCATGGATCTAAGCAGTGCTAAATGGGTTATCCTTTACATAGAAGTCTCAAGAGTACATGCATTGTTCTCCATCGAGGGTAAAGCATGCCAAGGTTTATTGTTTTCAAGGATTTCGGTCCTCTCAAACTGATCTAAATTTTACAGAGAACTGTCGATCCATCAGTGGAAAGGAGAGACGGTGATCTTAAATGCATCATTATACTCTAAGAGGAGAAGTGTATTTAGTCTTGAGCTTTAGTCGACCAATCTATTACGCTTGAAGCCGTATCGACGCCCACTATCATTAGAGGATTTTGATTTATAAAACATAGGCACAAGGTTCATTTTTTCATAAAAGAATATATAGTCTCAGATCTGATATTGAAACCTATCAATCTGATTGCCAATCGAAATATGTAGTAGACTTAGATCTACAATCTCGGCCACGGTAAGAACTTGCGGCTGGTGCAATCGAGCTCATAGTTGTACTTTTTATCATCGGTAAAGGAAACTACAAACTAACTTTCCATCTAGGGAATCGATCTCACAACATACCAAGACATCGCACTCCAACATACTCATCCACGAGGATTAAGCCTCACTTAGGTTTTCTCAGGGTTATGTTGGCATAGTGCCCTCCAGTGAAATCCATAGAGCTGAGCGAAAGTCAATTTGTCCTTAATAACCAGGGAAACCCCTCAACGAAAATCAGATTATCAGTTTTCCTTACGACATCCATCTATGAAGATATAGAGGTATCGTTACTACTTTGAAACCACATGCCTGAAACAAAAGAGGGTTAACATAGAGTTCTTTTCTATGGGTCCCTCAAACTTAAAGCGCAGGGGGTTTTCTAAAGATCTCCCAGCCAATATATAGAGATAGATCATATTTCTCCATTTAATTTATTTTTATAATCTTGAATGCAGTATTAACAAGATTTGTACCCCAAAAAACAAAAAAACATAGATTCGCTTACCTTTCTACATGGCTATAGAGAGGTCGATCCAGTGCAACAAATAAAATTTGTACCTTTTAGTGCAGGTATAGGGGAGGGTCGCATCTCACATAGAGGCAAGGTTTTTCCAATGCAAATCTTCAGTTTTCAAGCTCCAACCTGATAACCTACCACGCGCTGCTCAACAGAATTGTTCCAATTTGCGCCAGTTGTGGGGGTTGAGGTTATGGTCGCACTAGTTAGGATGAGCATCACCCTAAAAGAACGAGTAATCTAACCATGAAACCTTTCTAGTCATGGATAGATCCCACACAAGGAACATATGAAAGGAGATCCATCCTTCGCTAAAGTTCTCTATTTATGCTTGAGCACATTCCCCTCAATGAGTAAACGAAAAGAAGAACCCTAATCTTTAATTGTTAAGGAACTAAATACTCAAGCGTCACCCAAAATTTCTCCAGGCATACAATTTCCGAACATGATGAAGAGCTAGTGATATTTCTTGTCACTCTGCGTTCCCTCCTTTTTCTTCCCCCCTCCACAAAATTTCACAACCTCTTAAATAGGCAAAGGAGAAGCTTCTTTTTCCCTATGGTGTGCCACGTTTCCCACAATGAAGGCAGTGAATCTGCAAATATTTTTTCTTAGGAAGGTTCCCTTAAATTTTGTTGTTACATAACCGTATGGAGGCATGCGTCCAACCCAAATTAGTGTTTCAGACTCAGGAAAAATATTCTTTTCATAGGTAATTAATAGTTATATGTAACAGATTATTCTTTACTCGGTAACCACCCTTTTATTTAATTTGTACACAGGATTCTCTCCTATGTTTTAAGATTATTTTCTAGTTGCTATGGGCATAAGAGATATTTAAGGAAAATAGACATTTAAACCATAGTTTTCTCACCCATCATAGGATTTTCCCTATGGCCATTTAATAAATATATATTTATATATACATGTACACCTATATATAATGTTCTTCATATATTACCCAACTATATGCCAAGTATATATATATATATATATATATATATATATATATGGGTTTCTATGTAAATTAGTCTATGGTATTTCACCATTTTGTTTTGTTTTTAAATGAGGCATGCTAAAGATGATATTTTCCTTTTCCATATTTTAAGCAGCCACAACCTATAGTCCTTTTAACCATTAAATCCTTAGGTTGGTTTCCCCTTATAAATTTTTAAAATTTAATGCCTTGGCCCTTTTATGTCGCATGAAAGAAATGACTGTGACTCTCTCTATCGAGGCTTAGTCATAATAGGATTAAGTGACTATAATAGGTAACTTAATTGGGATAATTTTTGGCAAAGTAGGAATCCCTTATAGGGCGGACCTTATCCCCAATACTGCCATAATTTAAATGATACATAATACTACTGCATCCATTATGGTTCCTTTTAGTTGTTCATTTTTTTCCCTTGCCGATTTAGTTGACCCCTCATTAAGTTGTGTCACTGTTTTACATATCCTAAGTTTTTCACTTAGGTAATTACTTATAGAAGCTGCAAGATTTTGTTTTCGGTGGGGCCTTGGCCTTGAGCTCCTCGCCCGAGAACAAGTACAATACACATTCGTAATTACAAAATATCTAGGGTATATGAGAGGGATGTTAGATCCTCTCCCCCTTAAAAATAACACCGTCCTCGGTGTTCCTATTTTCAACCAATTTCCTTCTTCTACTGAGTCATATTTCCTTGTTTTGTCTTTTCTATTCTGATCCCTAGAGATATTTCCGTATCTTCTTAAGTAACTATCATTCAAGACCTGTAGTTTCCTGCAACAAGATCAAATCTTAGCCCAATTTTTATTTAGTACATCATGTCCAAAATTATAATTCAACTTAACATAAGCCATGGATCTTTTATATCATAACAATTTGCAATTTATGGAACACTTTCTCGTTTTTATTGGTATCATAATACCCAATTATTCTTCCATAATGCAATTGATTCATCAGTAAAACATAATTACTATCCTTTGGGTGGCTAGTTCATCTCCAATCCATGGATAGTTATGTAGTCTTCGACCTAAGGTAAGTCTTGTTTTGCTTTTACACATTAAACATGTAGCAATATAATTACTTGGAAAATTTGTTAACTTGTCCTTTGTTCGTTAAGAAGAAAAAAAATCAAACTCTCCCTTGGGTTTTCTTTTCCAATTCTCATGTGGACTTACAATCATTTCTGAGGTTTCTCTCTGTTTTAACCACTAGTCAAAAGTTTTCTCCTCAGCGACATCAAACAACATCCTCTCTTCCAGATGTCATCTTTTCCTAGGTCTTGATATTGATGTCATCCTCTTTCATGATTCACCTCAATCCTCCTTGCTTGAGTCTGGGAATCCCTTTTCCACCCAGCCCTGCTGGAGTCCAGAAAGGCAAGATAGAGTTAGATCATCAATTTTCTTGCCACACCATATGCCTAACACCAAGGTGCTCACATAACAATTATTTGCCTAACACCATTGTGCTCGTGCAGCATATATGCCTAACACCAATGTGCTCACATGGAAATCACTTGCCTAACACCATTGTGCTCCCGCAGCATACAATTTCCTTGTTCGTATTTAGTATAAATTTTAACCTTGACTATTTGTAACACATACTATTTGGTGCTTAACGTGACTTTACTATCATTGTCCTGATTCGTGAATCGGCTACACAGTTAGTCAAAGCATCTATCGATAAACCATAGCTTCATTAATTAATCATTAGCATTTCATAAGTCACAATGATTTTACCATCATTTATGACTCATATAACTCTGTAAATCATCTAAAAATAACTCCTTACTCATTTTTGAGTAATTGAGCACAACTTGTATACACAAGTGGATTTATATACCATAGTGTACGTGGATCATGACAATGGTCATAATCTTGGTAAAACTCTGCAATGTCAGTATATAAACAACATAATCCATAGTTAATCCTTGGTTTATAAAACATCGAAATTCGACAATGGATAATAAGTAAAACATCACTCATTCTTAACCTCATTATTTAAGGTAGCGGATATTATTTCTAACAGTCAATTTTGACTTATAGTATTCCTAGCATATCCCTGCAAAAGTTAGCTCATAACATTATACAACATTCATTCACTTATCATTTTCAAGCAATTAAATATCATTACTCATCTGTCTTTGGAAAGTTATGAGTGAAGGGATAATTCAATTCTATACAACAATAATGCATGTAAGCTAGAGACGTAGAAATACCAAGTGATTATATAGTCCTATTTTCCTTTTGATGCCTTTAGGGAAACAATACACTTGTCAATGGGGTTCTTGCCCCTTTGAGAAAAAATTTCACTTGACACGAGCTTCAAATAGATACTTAAAACTTTTACTAATGAATAATGTTCATTAAAGGTAACCGTAAGTTTGGAATACTTTTCGCAAATGATTTTCAATGTTGGCATAACATCCTTGTACCCAACATGTTTTACAATAGACAACCATGTTTTAATATGATGGGTAGTATCTTGATTTAGATCTCCTTACTTACATATGAATATCCTCTATGGTGATTAATCATATATCCCAATTCACCTTTTTAACACAAGAACATAATCATAAAAGCATGCCTATTCTATTTTGTGTGTAAGTTGCCGACTCCCCTAACTTTAATAGACAACAGACAACAACAATGCTTTAACAATAGACAAAAATGTTTTAACAATGTTTTCCATTAGACAACAATGTTTTAACATGATGGGAAGTATTTTGATTTAGATCTCCTTACTTACATATGAATATCCTCTATGGTGTTTTGATCATATATCCCAATTCATCTTTTACACAAGAACATAAGCGTAATGAATGCATATTCTATTTTGTGCAATTTTCCCACTCCCCTAACTTTAATAGCAGATACTATATTTGTGTTTACATGGAATACACCAATACCTTATGAAGTATGGTTTTATTTGGATTACCCCCCTTTACTTCTACAAGGAACAATTTGGCATCTAGGTTTAGCCTAAAGTTAGCTTTTAATTTAGACATCCTTTACAATATATCCTATGTGTAAGAAAATTTCTTAACATCCCGTTCAACTCTTAGTTCCGAATCAATATTATGATAAGCCTAAATTTTCATGCCTACAACCTCCTTTACAAGGGAGTCGTTGAAATTTTCCTTAAGTAGTGGTGATTTCCTCATTACCCAATACTTAGGATTTGGGATTCTTGTAAACCTTTTACAACATTAATAATCTTCGCAAAGTATAGCAGACACCCGGTCTTCCATTATTATAATTTATGCCTTCGTATATCTTTTAACAAGAAATTCTACTAGAATGACTATACTTCCTCCTTAATGTATCGAGAGTAAAATTTATAGTCCATCCTTCCATTTGAGTGTGTAAACATAAACATAACTCTTATGACAAGATAAAATTACTCATACACTTTTGTTTGTAATGTAATGGTATACCTTTGCAATAACGCTTCATTATCCCCTTAGTTTCCTCTTTCCTTTGTGGGATCTATCTTTCAATTATCCTTCAATGCCTATCTTCTCATGTGTTCTTGTGACCATAAATACCTATACTATGTACTCACCATTCCTTGTCAGATATTATTTGCATCATTAAATAATGAAGACAATTTTAAAATGAAATAGCAAGTTACTATTTGAATTCCATAGATACTGGATACATCAAGATATTCAATGCATTACTTTCACAACTTAATCTTGCTACACTTGCATGAGCTCTTACTGATATGCATCTTAATCCAACTTCCTATAACCTTAAATTTACGTCATTAAACTTTTACTTTATAGGGCCTTCTCTCCATCATCCCTGACCTCGTATGAAATTAACCTATCTAACACACTTACTATAAATCAAGTTTGTGTGATGAGCAACACTAAAGACACCATATGTGTACTTATGTACTATAGGAAATCTAAGTTAGCATTAACATGGTACTACATATGCTTCCTCCTTTGCGAAATTTACATTTTGATGCAACCAAGTATTTTCTTCATGCTTTATGATCACTTGCTTAAGAGTTTCTTGTTGTAGAAATTATTTTCTTAACAATGACTATATATAAAGTGCACAACATACCTGTTCGTAAGCAAGTCCATTAGGTCTGAGTGTTGTCAACCAGCTTTGATACCATATGTAACATACCCGAAATTCCACATGTAAAATTTCTGAAATATGGGGTAAAAAAAATCTCCATGTCGCTTTTAGTTCAAATAGAGATAAGTATTCTTTTAACTTGGAATCGAAAACCCTTTCCATTGCTACCTTTTTATCAACGATAAAAGGTCATTTCCATCATAAGTAACAACTCCATTAAGGTGTGCATTAAGGTGGCGCTAACAATCAAAATTCTACTTCCAAAATTGCTACATTACTTAATTCTGATTCATTCTATTGTTTCATGTCAGATAGTAAACATTTTTTATTACTACTTATTAGTTCCATAAAGTCATTTCTATTCCTTAGTGTTTTCAACCTTGTTCGCATACATCAATAAATTAGCTAGTAATTGATATCCTACTCAAATAGACATCAATATATGCATCAAACAAAACACAATATCAAATAGAACCCAGATGACATACATAAGGTGTATAGAGAAGAGACAAGATGCCAAATATACGTGATTCATCCTATCCAAGGGCTATGTCCACCAAAATTCCTAATCCTTTTATTACTTTATTCTTCAAGAGGATTACAAGTCCACAGCGCATTCGCTGAGCTTTTATTCTCCTATCTCTCTTTCATAGATATCACAAATCAGCCTTATAACAGGGCCTTTCAATCATGGACAAGGGCTGCTCAAACTTTATATTTAATAAACAACTTAACTATCTAGCCCTCAATAGCATAGAGCTCAATCATGCTCACCAAAACAGGTAGAAATGGAACTCTAAACATTTGGCTTAAAGTGTGCTGATATCCAACTAACTTATACATTCTAGAACCATAACTCATGTATGTATTTGGATGATTTGTTTAATATAAATGAGATGGGCCTCTTCTCTTAAAATCTTACTCCCTTAACTCTCTTAGTAAGATCATATAAAAGGATAAAAGGTCAACCTCTCAAATCAATGGTCACCACCAATGCATCCAAGGACATCTACTTAAGTCAAAACACATAATAACTAAAGGTCGATTCTTCTTTAAGGCCACACATGAATGGTTAAAGATGTTATGCATAGATCAAGGTAGTGCTAAATGGGTTATCCTTTACATAGAAGTCTCAAGAGTACATGCGTTGTTCTCCATAGAGGGTAAAGCATGCCAAGGTTTATTGTTTTCAAGGATTTCGATCCTCTCAAACTGATGTAAATTTTACAGAGAACTACCGAGCCATTAGTGGAAAGGAGAGACGGTGATGTTAAATGCATCATATTTTATACTCTAATAGGAGAAGTGTGTTTATTCTTAAGCTTCAGTCAACCAATCTATTACAGTCTAAGCCATATCAACGCCCACTATCATTAGAGGATTCTGATTTATAAAACACACGCACAGGGTTCGTTTTTTCATAAAAGAATATATAGTCTCAGATCTGATATTGAAACCTATCAATTTGATTGCCAACCGAAAGATGTAGTAGACTTAGATCTACAATCGCGGACACGGTAAGAACTTGCAGCCAAAGCAATCAAGCTCACGTTTGCACTTTTTATCATGGGTAAAGGAAACTGCAAACTAACTCGCCATTCAGGGAATCGAGCTCACAACATACCAAGACATCGCACTCCAACATACTCATCCACGAGGATTAAGCCTCACTTAGGTTTTCTTGGCATTATGGTGGCAGAGCGCCCTCCAGTGAAATCCATAGAGCTGAGCGAAATTCAATTTGTCCTTAATACCCAGTGCAACCCCTTAGCAAAAATCAGAATATCAATTTTCCTTACGACATGCATCTATGAAGCTATAGAGGTATCGTTACTACTTTGAAACCACAAGCCTGAAACAAAATAGGGTTAACGTAGAGTTCTTTTCTATGGGTCCCTCAAACTTAAAGCGCAGGGGGTTTTCTAAAGATCTCCCAGCCAATATATAGAGATAGATCATATTTCTCCATTTAATTTCTTTTTATAACCTTGAATGTAGTCTTAATAAGATTTGTACCCCAAAAAACAAAAAAACATAGAATCGTTTACCTTTCTGCACAGCCAGAGAGAGGTCGATCCAGTGCAGCAAATCAGATTTGTACCTTTTAACGCAGCTAGAGGGGAGGGTCTTGTCTCACAAAGAGGCAAGGTTTTTCCAATGCAAATATTCAGTTTTCAAGCTCCAACTTGATAACCTACCACGTGCTACTCAACAGAAATGTTCCAATTGGCACCGGCTGTGGGGGTTGAGGTTATGGTCGCACTACTCAGGATGAGCATCACCCTAAAAGAACCAGTAATCTAACCATGAAAATTTTCCAGCCATGGATAGATCCCACAGAAGGAACATATGGAAGGAGATCCATCCTTCGCTAAAGTTCTCTATTTACGCTTGAGCACATTCCCCTCAACCAGTAAATGAAAAGAAGAACCCTAATCTATAATTGCTAAGGAACTAAATACTCAAGTGTCACCCAAAATTTCTCCAGGCATACAATTGCCGAACAAGATGAAGGGTTGGTGATTTTTCCTGTCACTCAGCATTCCCTCCTTTTTCCTCCCCCCCTCCACAGAATTTCACAACCTCTTAAATAGGCAAAGGAGAAGCTTCTTTTTCCCTACGGTGCGCCAGGTTTCCCACAACTAAGGCAGTGAATCTGCCAATATTTTTGCTGAGGAAGGTTCCCCTTAAATTTCGTCATTACGTAACCATCTGGAGGCATGCGTCCAGCCCAAATTAGTGTTTTAGACTCAGGAAAAATATTATTTTCATAGGTAATTAATAGTTATACGTAACGGATTATTATTTACTAGGTAACCACCCTTTTATTTAATTTGTACACAGGATTCTCTCCTATGTTTTAGGATTATTTTTCGGCTGCTATGGGCATAAGAGATATTTAACGAAAATAAACATTTAAACCATAGTTTTCTCACCCAGCATAGGCTTTTCCCTATGGCCATTTAATAAATATATATTTATATATACGTACACCTATATATAATGTTCTTCATATATTACCCAACTATATGTCAATTATATATATATATATAGGTTTCTATGTACATTAGTCTATGGTATTTTGCCATTTTGTTTTGTTTTTAAACGAAGCATGCTAAAGATGATATTTTCCTTTTCCATATTTTTAAGTAGCCACAACCTATAGTCCTTTTAACCATTAAAAACACGAGTTTTTAAAAACACCATTTATTTAATGAATCCTATCAACAAAGTATACACATTCTACTATATCGCTCACTTTAATAGATTTGTGCATGCAATCGACAAGAGGAATATCTTGGTACCTCTCGTTTGTGAAAATCACAACATCTAAAAAAACTTACTTTATTTCATAAAAAACGTTACTTTTCAAAAAAAAGGCAATCATTTAATGAATATAACCAAAAAAGGATGCACATTCGATGTTATCGCGTATTTTCCTATGTTGCAAGTGCAATCGATAAGAGGAATAGCTTAGTACCCCTTGTTTTTAAAATTCACGACATCTAAAAAAACAATTTGCCTCTTAAATAACACAAGTTTTAGAAGGCAGCATTTACTTGATGAATCAAATAAACAAACTATTCAAATTCTACTTACCGCACGTTTTTGTAGGTTCGTATATCCAATTGGTAATATGAATAGCTTAGTACCCCTAGCTTTTAAGAATCACAACATCTAAAAATATATTTCTTTATTTCTTTAAAAAAACATGAGTTTTTGAAAGACACCATTTATTTAATGAATCCGATCAACAAAGTATACGCATTCTACTATGTCTCTCCCTTTAAGAGGTTTGTGCATGCAAGGGGCAAGAGGAATAGGTTAGTACCCCTCGTTTGTGAAAATCACAACATCTAAAAAAATTACTTTATTTCATAAAAAACTTGAGTTTTTAAAAATACCCCAATCATTTAATGAACATAACCAAAAAAGGATACACATTCTACGTTATTGCACATTTTTCTATGTTGCGCGTGCAATTGGTAAGAGGAATAGCTTAGTACCCCTTGTTTTTAAAATTCACAACATCTAAAAAAATCAATTTTCTTCTTAAATAACAAGAGGTTTTAAAAGGCGGCCAAAACTAATTTAGTTCAAGTGCCAGAACTTTCACAGGTCGAAGCTAAATTCCGAATGTACACTCTCTCCAATTTTCAGCCTCAGATTCATTATATTCTAGGAGATATGATTCCTCCAATTTAGGGTTCCAGCCTCTCCGAGGATTCCTCTCCAAACAGGACACCTCGGGAGAATTCCTATATCTCAAGATACGAAGGTCCAAATGAAATTTCTCAAGATGTTCCAGAAAGGGAACAGACTGTACTTTCTTTGGTCAAAGTTTTCGGCCCCAATGATGAAACAGTGACATGTGTCAGTCCATACAACTTCGCCATGCTGAACAACCCTCAAACATGTCACCTTGGAAAAATGCTCCTAAGTCCCAATTGGTGAAACCAATACTGATGAAACCTATGTTTTTGGAACAAGGACAAACGAGGCTACCGAAGTACAAAATTTCAGACACAAAGGATTAGTACTTTAGGAGATACCATAGAAACAATATCAGCCATTTCTGGAGTAGAAATTGGTAAAATAGGGCTTCTTGTTCCGGGAGCTTCCCTCCACTATTTTGAGAAAAGGAGTACATTGGAAATATTTCCTTGAATAGGTCTATGTTTCTATCCAAATAGATCTAAAATATTCCAAGTTTTGAAAATTAGGGTTTCTCTGAAAAACCTTAAATCAGTGAGCTCCGTAACGAGAATGGACACGTCAAATCGGTAAGATCTAATATTTTGCTATTTACAGTTGAGGTTCTCATTTTAATTTGACTAATCACACCATATTGATGACAAGCTTGGTGAGGCTGAAAACTTCCAAGCATGGAAGTATAAGATCTCACTAGTTCTTGAAGGAAATGAATTGGACACCTACATGAGTAGAGAGCTTCGAGTTCAAGAGGGAAATGAGGCTAAAATACTTACACAAGAAGAACTTGGTCAAGGCCAAGAAGATCATTGTTGATTCAATCACGGATCACCTTATACCACAAGTGTCTTCCCTAAAGACACCGAATGGGATGTTTGATTCCTTGACGAAGCTATTTGAAGGGAAGAACATAAATCAGAAGATGACTTTGAGAAAACAGTTGAAGAATGTGAAGATCCAGAATGCAGAGACCATACAGTCATACTTTACAAGGGTCTCTCAAATCAAAGAACAACTTGAAGCGGTAGAAGAAGAAATGGAGAATGCAGAAGTTGTGATAACCACCTTGAATGGCCTCTCAGGATCATGGGATTCATTCATTCAAGGAATGTGTGCCAGAAGGAAGTGATTACTTTCAGTAGACTTTGGGAAGAGCACACACAAGAAGAAGCTTGACTCATAATAAGAGAAAAGAAGATGGGAGCAACTAAAAATCAAGATTTCATGATTTAGAGAGGATACCTCAAGTGATGAGGAATATGAAGAACTCAATTCTTGAAGAGCCTCTTATCCATTTTGAGCATTTGGATAAGAAATGACGCTGTTATGAATGAAGAAGATGATGAAGCTGAGAGAAGGAGTCTACCCATGAAACAAATAAAGATAAGTATTCAATTGTCATTTCATGATATTGTTTTGTTATGCACTTGTTTATATTCAGATTGATGTGTTATTCATGATAGAATGTTTGCATTAATGACAAGTATACTACTAATATGCATGTGATGGGTAAGTAGCTCATGGTCCTATACAACTCTCTATTGCTACTTATCTCGAATGAAACCTCTTTGCTGACATATTGGATTAGTGCACAATCTCAATGTTGTCTTGGTAGAGATGGAAGGCATCTAGAAAGTTTCCATGAGATATGGATGAATGTTGTATTGTCTAAAATAGTTGCATGATTATATCTTTATGCATAAGAATTTACCATTATGAATATGCATTATTAAATGTTTCTAATCATACAGCTGGTGCATTTGACTTGTAGGAAAGATCATGTACAATCGCCTACAAGAAAAGAAGGATGAGACTTGTTCCGAAGAAAAAGAGACGATAGTTCAAGATTCACTCTAATAATCCAAAATCAAGAATGATGTCTAGGATGCATTATCAAGACCTAAAGGAAAGTTCGTAGTTCCATCATGCAGTAGATGGAAACATCGTGGGATACAAGGCAGGATTCGTAGCATGAGGCTTCTCACGAAAAGAAGCCATAGACTACGAAGAGACATTTGCAGCCACCACAAGTTAAGACACATGACAGGAAAAATCATGTGTGCAAATGAAATAAGGATTTATACGAGATTAGAAGGCACCCATGGGATAACACATACATGAGGAGCTTGAAAATCAGCTAGAGTGATGAAGATCTTAACCTTTGCTACAAGGTTGAAGATGAAATCCTGTAGAGGATGACAAGCTCACAAATGGGTGCGAGAAGAACGCTTTCAGGATAGAAGATCTTGGTATCCAGTGACTCTATATGGATACATAGAATAATAGTAGCGGAGAAAGCTACTTTTCACTCCAGCACAGGATACATAAAGTACGAAAGACAGAGGAAGAATAATGCTCTGCTTCAGAGGGAGTGACTGCAGAAGATCCTGAGGTTTGACATGGTACGACAGGATGGATAGATTACTGATGACTCTAGTCTTTACTGAGAGTAAAGCGGATTCCAACCTTTCAAGATTGAAGACAGAAGACCAATTATGCTCATGTTATATGTCGATGGCTTGTTCCTAACAGAAGTTGCAAGAAGGAGACTTGCTTCCGAGTTCGAGATAAAGGACTTGGATATGATGCACTACTTTCTAGGCATAGTGGTGTAGCAGAATCTCCATGGGACAAGGGAAGTATACAGAAGAGATCTTGAAGAGGTTCAAGATGATGGACCACAATACCATGACCGTGTGGCATCGAACCTGAAGCTATTGAGTGATGCTTCATCGGATTTGGTTGATACCACGATGTATCATTAGATGATTTGTTCCTTGATGTACCTAATGAATACGAGACCATATATCTGCTTTGTTGTGAACACATTGATACATGTTCACCTGATGGTTGCAAAGCATGCAATGAGGTACCTAAAGGATACAGTTGATTATGGGCTCAAGTATGGGGCAGATCAGAAGATTACCCTAGAAGGTTATGTTGATTCAGATTGAGCAAGCAGTACCATCGATAGGAATAGCACTTCGGGGTGTTGCTTCAATATGGGATCAAGTGTGATCTCTTGGTTTAGCAAGAAGGAGTCTTGTATGGCACCGAGTACAGCTGAAGTAGAGTATGTTGCAGCTTGTTTGGCTAGGTGTGAGGCAGTGTGGCCTAGGAAACTACTATCTGATTTGTTTGATCTCCAGTTGGATGCTACTGGTATATATTGCAACAACCAAAGTTGTGTGAATTTTTCTAAGGACATGGTGTTCCATGACAAGTCGAAGCATATCAAGATCAAATATCACTATATCAGGGATATGGTACAGAGAGGAGCAGTGAAGCTCCAGTATGTTGAGATGGATGAGCAGACAACTGATGTGTTTACCAAACCATTGGCCAAAGTGAAGTTTGAGTACTTTAGGTAGAAGCTTGGTGTTCTCCATATCGAGGTTCCCTCCAAGGGGAGGTGATGAGTCCGAGAGCCTTTCTAACATGGTAGGATTGGTTCCTTCCATGGTCAGATATAAGTGCAAGAGCCATTCTAATGTGACTATGGGATGTGTTCCCGCATGATTAGATGTAAGTGCAGAGCCATTCTGATGTGATTGTGGGATGTTTTCCCACATGATCAAATGTAAGTACAGAGCCCTTTTGACATGGATGCAGGATGTGTTCCCCACATGGTCAGATATAAGTGCTAAGCCTTTCTAGCATGGATGTGGGATGTGTTCCCCACATGGATAGATATAAGTGCTAAGCCTTTCTAGCATGGATGTGGGATGTGTTCCCCACATGGCTAGATATAAGTGTTGATCCTTTTTGACATGGTTCTTGGATGTGTTCCTCCCATGGTCAGATATAAGTGCCAAGCCTTTCTGACTAGGTTGGATATAAGTGTTGTGCCTTTCTATGGATAGTAGATGGTGTGTCTTTCTATGCCAGTAGATGTAAGCGATGAGCCTTTCCTTGGATGATAGATGGTCTATCCTATCATGCCAGTGGATGTGAGTTCTTGGCCTTTCTGACATGGCGGTGGGATGTGTTCCTCCCATGGTCAGATGTGAGTGTTGGGCATGCCTTTCTGGCATGTTTGTTAGATGTGTTCCTCCCATGGTCAAATCTAAGTGTTGGGCAGGTCGTTCTGACTAAGGGTCAGATATAAGCACTAAAGAAGACCTACATGGAGGCTAGTCCTACAACCAGCATGAAAAGGGCTGGCTCTGTAGAACTTCCTATGATGAGAAAAATTGAGAGATAGCACTATTTAATCAAGATAGTAGAAGTAGTGATGATGATGACAATCCAGTGGTGATCCAGCTTTGATGATGATCCAGTTCAAATGATGATCCAGAGTTGATGATGGTCCAGTGATACTCCAGATCAAGTGATGATCTAGACTTGATGATGATTCAGTGATGCTCCAGATCAAGTGATGATCCAAACTTAATGAAGATGACTTGACGATGAAGATGACTTGAAGATGAAGATGACTTAATGATGATCTAGATGATACAGAGAATAATACTTGTGCTGATAAATTGTGTCGAGAGAACACCTTCCTAGTCAAGAGGGGGTGTTGATGTATTTGTAACTTCGGAATGTATTCACTTGTATATGTTATATATTGTACCTCGATGTTTATTCCAGGAATTATCTATAACGTAATTGAGTCATTTCATGCCCCGATGTTCCAATAGGGAGATTCAATAATGTAAGCAAGTCATGTAAAGTCATAGAGGGTAACCCTCCCTATTGTTTAAGGTTTAAAGTCCTTGTAGTTGTGGGGGCCTATGGGTCTTAGACTCTCCTAAAGAAGTCGTCTCTAGGTGATTTTATGTAAGTCGGGGCAATAGTCCCCACAATTGAGTTAAGGTTAACCCTCCTTGTTGATCGGAGGGCAAAGTCCCCAAAGTTGTGGGGCACTAGGGTTATTAGAATCTCCTAGAGATGTCGGCCCTCGTAAGTAATTGTTAAGTGAGGCCGGCATGTTGGAGTGGACATAAAGTGAAAAAATATATATAAATAGAGAGTGAGCCTCTCTATTTATCACACACACACACACACTCACTGGGGCGCATGAGTGAGAGAAGAGAAGCTCTCTCAAGTGAGAGAGAGAGAGAGAACAAGTTGTTGGAGATCATCTTTATGTTTTTGGGTTTTACTGCTTCCATTGGTGCTCATTCTATCTCTAAGGAAGTTGTGGGGTTTTCTCCTTTATGGTTTCCCCAAGGAAAATTCTTTGTGTCTCTTATCTCTTGTGTTTATTGTTGTGCATGTTATTATCTCAGATAAGATCCTAAGATCATATTGCTTAAATGATAAAAATCTAACAAAATGGTGCTCATTTTCAACCTCCTTTGTATCAGAAATTCTATAAATTTGTCATTCCAAGGTTTTTTTTGGGTTAGTCAAATGCCAGTTTCACTATGGAGGTCATGAGCAATGGTTTCACTACAGAGAACATGAGCATTGGTTTCACTATATTGGTTTCATTATGGAGATCATGAGCATTGGTTTTGATTTTGGAAATATTCATTTAGTGCTTTAAGCTCATAGTGTTGGAATACAAATTTTTGATTGGTGAAATTGGGATTTATAAAATCTTTGTAGTATTTTAACTTCCTCTTGTTGATGCTTATTAGGTACCTATTTTCTCACTGTGGTTTGGGAATGTGAGGGGTCCCTTGTTTCACAAATAAGGGGATCTCATAGATCAATTTGGTGTTTGGATAGGCCATGGCTTTTGAAAATTAGATTAATATTTTTATTGTTTACTATCATTCTAGTTGAATGCTACAATTCATTATCATTTCACATAATAGTCTAAAGGGTAATTTTATTAACATTATGCACAGATTGTTCACGTAAGATATGCTTGGAATGTTTTTTTCTTCACACTTCTTACGTGATTCCCTTGAGAAACTATGTTAATGACAAAGGCAACTGGTTTTAACCAAGATCCTCATAGAATTTGGTTGTAAATGAGAAAATCCCATTTCAAATTAAACAGCGTGTGAAAATTGGTCCAAAATTTGCACAATCGTGAATAAATTTATAGTACATGGAAAGATGTTTTAGCAAGTTATTAGCAAACATATTCATTTAAAAGATAAAATTATATTCAAAATGGTTCTTAGATTATCATGCACTAGAAATCATAATAATATATTTGTTAAGAGCATAATCCATAGATGACTTATGACTTTTAATGGTGCGGGCATTGGTCATATACAAATTAGCAGTCGTTATCATCATTTTCAATAATGATGGTGTCTACGATGGAGATAGAAGGAATGCATAAGACATCTAAGGGCCTCACAAATATGATCTTGAACCAATGTCCTTTGTTCCAGTAGCGGGGTACCATACTATGATGGAAGAATTTGGTGGCAAAGGTTATCTCATTGGAACTCCCCAAGAGATTTAATCTACCCTCGTTGAAGCATTTAAAAAAAGGAACACACCAGTCATAAATGTAACCATATATCCTTATGCTAGCACTAAAAGTGGTATAATGCAACACAAAAATTGAGATCAATCAATCAGGATAAAGAAGTGTGCTAACCTGCAAATGGTTTTTCTGTATTATGCTTATGGGAATATTATTCATCTCCTAAGAGGACCTACATCCATATCTCCTCGTGATAAAACTTATAAAAATTTCTAGCTCAAAATCCAAGTCTTGCTTAGGTTATTTTACATCATTCCTAGGAAAGATGACTTTTCCTAATCTGGGCACTTGTTAGTTTGCTAGTGGAACCTCAATTTTATTGTTGTATTTTTTTTCTTTAGTTCTTATTCTCTGTAATAATAAGTTGGGTAATTTCTACTAGTAGAACATGGAAATATGTCGTTTGTTTTGAAAGAAATTAGGATTTTCTCCCTAATGTTGCAATGATCTTTATATTAGCTGGAGCCAAGCTTTTCAATATATCATGTAGATTTCAGATAAATCTTGAATATAGACAACCTATAATTATGATTAATACATCATAAGTCCTTTCTATTGGTATTACTGGATGTGCTATAATATTAGAATCTCTGTAGAGATAAGATTCAAAGCAAAGGCTTGGTGGCTTTATGTCCTTTGATAAATTTGTCGGCAAGGTATGTGAAAGGAATTTTAAAACCATAAAGACTCAAATGCTATAAAAGCTAACTATTATGCCAATAGCCTAAATCCCAAATAGGGAAGAATAAGTCCCAAAGTCCTAAGCATAAAATCCCAAAAAAATAGAGATCAAACTTAAAAATGAACAAAACAGAAGGGAATCCATGTAAATTGAACAAACCCCAAACTCCTAAACTGAATAGAGCCCCCAATTCACAACCAAATGGAGCTTAAGGAAAATCAAAAGCAATTATACAAGGATGCAAATTGGACATCTAGGTGAATGTTAGATTCAATGCCTTGTGGTCTCCATTTCATCAATGTTAATAGGAATGATTGATAATTAACATGGGTTCATGAAGTCCCAAAGTTAGAGGATTTACCACATCCTAATTCAAGCTTTGCTTCCATGTGGGCATCAAAACTGCAATAACAATGCATTTGGTTTCATTCACTCGACTCTTGGCCTCATAAATGGAATTTGACTTCAAGGCTCGATGGAGTAGTTGAGAGAAAAAAAAATTATGGGTATTGAATGGCAAGACAAAACCCTCATATTTGAGGAGTCCATAATTTTTCTCAAGGGTCGTATATACTTGCATAAGTGGTTGAGCATAGGAACAATTTTTTGCTCCCTTGCATTCCTATTAAAGATCCATATATTATTTTATTGGTTTCGAACTTGTGACCTTTGTTTAAATAAAATCAAGGCCTAGGAAGATAAATATTGGGAACATGAGGATAGGGGGGATTTAAGCAAGAGAATCAAATTCATAGAGTTGAGAGTGCTCATGGTGCCATCTTGATGTGGGTGTTAAAGGAAAACATACCTTATGGTTTCACAATGCGGAAACTTCCCTTAGATTTGACAAGTTACAAATTGGAGATCTTGTTATATTAACCCAAAGGTATTTAGAGTTAGAACCATATGTTATGATACCAAATTTAGTGTCTACCATGATGAAAGTACTTAATCCATCAAAATATCCTCTAATATCACTGCTCGAACCAAACAATAGCAACATAAAAAACATATATATTTACATATAACTTATAAGAGTGAGAGTATTCTAACGGAAGAGAGATAACATACCTGGACATGGAAACATTAAAAAACTTGACTGACATGAGTGTGTGTAGCAGCTTCGCACTGGATACAACATTAATAACAAACATTAACATATGTTTGATGTGTAGAAGAATATTTACAAGCACTAAAATAAAAGTGGAAGGATATGTACAATGGACTTCGTATCCCCTTCTTAAGAGCTACTAATGTTGAAATAAAGTCTAAATAGGCTACACAATCTAAAGCTTGAGCATCTTTGATAAATAAATCTACTTTGACCAATAACTAATGATGTACCTCATCATGCCACATAACACAAAATGCAGACAAAGAGCTAACCTTAGTGTCAAAAACACACTTACATTGTTTATTCTATAGGGCAAAGAAAGTAGAAAGTCTCAAGCACTACCAAATCCCAGTGAAGGATGAACAAATTATATACTTGTAGTCATCGAACATTGATTGCCAATGAATTTGATCCTGAAAGCACTAAGAAATGGTCCTACAAGAACGCCCAAATCTCCTAGTAAATCGACACTTCTAAAAAATATGATTCAAAGTCTAAGAGTAGTTCCAAACAAGGTAGAGTCTATCAAAATATCCAATTCTTTGCCAATATAACTTTAGAGGGGGTCCACTAGTAGATACCACACTAAGAATAAACTTGAATTTTATAACACAACTGAATGTGAACCAAATGGACCAAACACTATGAATTTTACACACACATATCTTCTGGATCAACAAACACCCATCTCTCACTCAAAATTACACCCATCTCTCACTCAAAATTAGGGTAATGAATGTCATTAATGCAATAATGAGGAAAGTAGATGAGAATCATACTACTACAATGACTTACCAAAACTCCAAGCCCAATCCCTCCAAAACATCCATGGCATCCCAATGTTTATTTTACATAGATTCTGCTAGGGAATGAGCCCTACCAACTCCATTATTAAATGTTGATAAAGGGATAGGAGACCATACTCCTTAACCAAAGACCAATAATATTTCAAATACTGAGTCATTGCATGCCATGAGTCTCCCCAAAATAAAATGTCTTTCTTCCTTAATAGATGATCCTACAAATGAGGCAAATAAAAAAGGCAAGTTCCTTGAGACCTCCAACTCCAAATAGGGTGACATGAAAGATCCCAACCTACCCTATTGTTGTCTATGTTCTACTCGACTAATCTCATCGCTTCTCTCCATGTTGACCAAATATTCCCAAATATAAGTGAGGTTGATGATTGGAAGATATGGGGGGAGTACATAATATCACACAAAGCTAAAGTTCCCCGCAAGTTCCCCACATGCTACACTCACATCATATTATGCCCAAATAGATCCTACCGCAAAGCATCACTTACTAAACACCTCAACACCCATTTGATAGCCAAAATGGAGCACTAAGTCACAACATCAATCAAACCAAGCCCCTGCACATAATACACCCCATAGAACAAAAGGAAGCCCCTCTCTCTACCATACTTAAACTACATAATATGATCTCAAGATTTGCTCTAACCTTTGAAATTAAGCCCTTCTAAACAACCAACAAGAAACATTGTAAACGTGTGAGTTCTACATAATCTTAACAACCACTGTTTACTTCCCAACAAAGGGAAGGTCTATATGCTACAAAGCATGAAGTTTTACTTTGGAGTCGTTGAAGAAACCAATCCCACATGGAAATTATAAAGAGATTGACTCGAAAGGGATGCCCAAGGGATGCCCATATATCTAACAATCGCTCCAAGTAAAATATATGTCAAAGTTGAGGGATCAAGTCAAAAACCAGAATCCAATCCCAACCCAAAATTAGCTTTGTATAACTCACCAAAACACATGCCAAATGTAATGTGTATAAACCAGCACGAAAGTGGTTGTCAATCATCTTAAACCCATAAAGAAGCAAAACTCCCCTCACTTGCCCCTAAAGACGAGCCTCCTCCTACAAATACAAATACATATCCTATGGCATCAACTCTGGAAACTACACAATAATCCTTAATAAAAATACTATAAACATATCATAAATGTAATTTTGTTTGCATGTAAATGAAATAATAAATATACTAATAATTAAATAAAATTTAAATAAGTGATTTATTTTGTAATTTAAAATAAATATTTTTTTAAATAAATTTAAATAAAACATATTAGAGAGCACAGTCCACCAGATTTTGATGTTTGATGGATTTTCTTTCTGTTATTTTGATCAAGGCCATGCTTTTTGCTTTCCATTATGTCTGTGGTTATTGTTATTTTCTTTTTGAATTGGTTTTTTTTGGGGGGTCTGGTTAGTTTGTCTGGGTTTGGTTTTTTCATTTTGTTGTCGGGTCTGCTGGAGTGGAGAGGGTGGAAGATTGTGTTGCAGAGAATAGAAAATGAAGATGGAGACGAAGAAATGTAAATGGAGAATTTGTGTCTGGGCTATTGGAGTGGAGAGGAAAGATTGTGTTGTAGAGAACTCAAAAGGAGATGAAGGGTTTGATGGATGAACAAAAGGTTTATACGTTTAATTTTGATTTTTAAATTGGATGAAAATGTAGAGCAGTTATTCTTGCTATTGTTAACATCTTAATATCTTAATATGTTATATTTTGTCCAGGATCCCAGACGTTGAGCTACAAGATCAATCAACAAGCACAGAAAACGCAGATGGAGATACCGAGGGTTTTGGCAACTGCAGGTGAGCTTTCTTATTTGGATTTGTCTTGTTTGTTTTACCCAGGAGATAATTTAACTTATTTATTACTGTTTTTCATATTTATTTGGTTAGTTTTAGATCACTCTTAGATACACCCCTAATAGGTTATATAATGTAGGATCTGTGATAGGATTTTTATTTTTCTTTGTAGGGTCTTTGATGGGTTTTTATTTTTCTTGGCATTCCATTGCATACAAAGGTTCTTTTTATTTTTATTTTTCTTAGCATTAATTCCATGTAATAGGAACAAACCCTCTCCTATATTTGCCAGCCTTAGATATTGTGATTGAAAAAATCCTCCCCTATATTTGGCTTTTATTTTTCGTGGCATTCCATGACATTGGCTTTTATTTTTCGTGGCATTCCATTACATGCAAAGGTTCTTTTGGTTTTTATTTTTCTTGTTATTCCAATTCCATGTAATAAGAACAAACCCTACTGTATATTTGCAAGCCTGAGATATTATGATTGAACAAACCCTTCCCTATATTTGCAAGCCTGAGATATTGTGATTGAACAAACCCTCCCCTATATTTGCAAGCCCTATATTTGCAAGCCTGGGACATTTGAACTGTTCATTTGGGCTTTCTTTCCTGCCTTGATTGACCATCTCTCATTTCTTTCTTTTGTCTTTCTTTTGCCTTGATTGAACAGTTCAAATACCCCAGGCCATTCCTACTTAAAAGTTAAAACGTAGCAGAAACTCTCAATTGGGTGAGAAAATTGAAGATTGATGGGGTACGGGTCTACTAAAGAATAATAGGTAGGTTTCTTATGAAAGGTTTTCTATATGACATGCCTGCTTATTTTGGGATATTGCGATTGATCAAAGACTCCCATATATTTGCAAGCTTATTTCTCTACTTCCTCGATGGACGGTCTCTCATTTCTTTCCAAACCTGGAGAGTCGAGCATTCTGTGGCAGGCCCGTATTCCGTACTCAAAGAATTCTAAGTGTCTATCATTTGATAGTTGTGTTACCTTACCTACTTTCATGAAGAGATTCAACTCGGAGGTACAGGGGATGATATCGTATTTTTAGAACGACTGATTCAATTGACCAAAGAAACCATCATTTTGACATTGTTTGTCTTGCAAATGCAGTTGGGCATTGTTGATTAATTCAATAACGTTAAGTGGAAAGATGAATCCAGATATTGAATGCATTGATTTACTCTGTTCATATAGTAAATCTGTGATGTTCACTTGAAAAGCCTCAAGTAGATTGATGGGTACGGGCTTTTGTTTTCAGGCAAGAATTCTTATGACATGTTTTCAGGCTAGAATTCTCTTAATATGTGATATGGTTCTTCATTACATTTCTTAGGAGATGTTTTTCAGGCTAGAATTCTTTTAATAAGTGACATGGATGCTTATTTTGTTTATTTTGGGATATTACGATGGAATAAACCTTTCCCTATATTTGCAAGCCTGAGATATTATGATTGAACAAACCCTTCCCTGTATTTTCAAGCCTGGGTATTTGAACGGTTCGTTTGGGCTTTCTTTCCTGCCTTGATTGACCGTCTCTCGTTTCTTTTTGCAAGCCTGAGATATTATGATTGAATAAACCCTCCTATATATTTGCAAGTATGGGATATTTGAACTGTTTGATTGGGCTTTCTTCCTGCCTTGATTGACCGTCTCTCATTTCTTTCTTTTGCATAGATAAAGCCCAAACGAACAGTTCAAACATCCCAGGCCATTCCTAAGTAAAACGTAGCAAAACCTCCCATTTGGGCGAGCAAATTGAAAATGGATGGGTACGGGTCTAAAGAGAATAGGTTTCTTATGGAAGCTTTTAATATGTGACCGGCCTGCTTATTTTGGGAGTCTTTGATTGATAAAGACTCCAATAATATTTGCAAGTTTGGGATATTTGTATAGTTAGTTTGGGATATTTTTTTCCTTGACGGTCTCTTATTTTTTTCCCTATCTTGGAGAGTCGGCTATTGGTTTGAAAAGAATTCCAATTCTATCATTTGAGAGTCCTGTTACCTTAAGCTTGCTTTCTAAAATTTTTAAAGATTTTATGCTATAAGTTTCAAGTTTTTTAAGAAATTTATCACGATTTTTTATTTATTTATAGATTACTAATTAGGACCAATTCATTGCATATGTATTGCCAATTAGTTAAATGCAACTACAGCTTAAGATGTAACACATTAAAAAAAAAATTAAATAATCACTGAAGCTATAATTTTCTAAGATGATACTTTACATTCCCTTGCTTACTCTTTTTTTTTATAAAAATATATATTTTAAAATTGTTTTTATTTTTATTATTTAAAAATATATTTTATAACAATTTTCTATATAGAGAAGAGAGAGCATTTGGACCAAAATAAAGTAATACATGAGAAGGTGAATTTTCTTTCTTCAAAGAGGAAGAGACTCAGAGAGAACATTTAGACCAAAATAAAGTAATACATGAGAAGGTGAATTTTCTTTCTTCAAAGAGGAAGAGACTAAGAGCATTAGAGAAGAGATAAAGAGCATGGGAGAGCACTTGAAAAAACTAAAAGTAATATATGAGAAGGTGAAGTATACAAACGAAAAGTAATATATGAGAAGGTGAAGTATACAATTGATTGTTTTTCACTTCGATTAGATTTAAAAATTATTTTTATTATTTAAAAAAAAATTATTAGAATTTTAACACTTTTTTCTTGCTTAAACATGAGGAGACGGAGACCATTGGGAAGTATTTGGATAAAATCGAGATTCTTAGAGTGTGTCCTATGATAAATGAAGGCAGGGAGATGTAGAATGTTTTGAAAAAGAGAAATATATAAAGGACCTGGATAGAAAGTTTTTATGAAAAATGTAAATTGTAAATTAACATCACTCTATATCAATAAAATCATTATTATTTTTCGGGAAGGGGCTTGCTCTTTCCAGCTTAGGCCAAAGCTACCATGAAAGAGCCTCTTTTCATTTTTTTTTAGTTTTTAAATTTTGCATTTTTTTATTGTCTTTTTGTTTTTAGATTTTGCATTTTGTTATTAATATTATTTAATTTTGTATATTTTTTTAATAATACATAAATTTTTGTTTCAAAGATTTAGATTTATTAAAAAAAAATATTTCCACAATAATATTTTTAATTTTTTTGTCCAAAGCTACCACAACTTTCAAGGATAGCTTAGGCTAAAGCTACCCTGGAAGAGTCTCTTTAGATTGTTTTTTAGTTTTTAGATTTTGCATTTTTTTTGTTGTCTTTTTTTTTAGATTTTTGATATTGTTATTAATATTATTTAATTTTGTATTTTTTTAATAATAAATAAATTTTTATTTCAAATTTTTAGATTTATTAAAAAATAATAATTTCCACAATAATAGTCTTAATTTTTTTTCTATTTCAAATTTCATATTACCTTAACAGTATATAAATTCTACAAATTTTAAAAATTTTGTTTCAATGCTTATTTTACCTCACAATTATATAATTTTTACACATTTTAGAAAGTTGTGTTTCAATGCTTATTTTCCCTTACAAATATATAATTTTTTAACCTTACAATATTCCCTTGCTTATTTTCCCTTATAAATATATAGTTTTAATTTTTTAACCTTACAATTTTCCCTTTCAATGCTTATTTTCCCTTATAAATATATAATTTTAATTTTTTAACCTTACAATTTTTTCACTTTACAATTTTTAAAATTTTATTTCAAATTTCATATTTTTCAAACAAAAAAAAATTAAACCTAAAAGTTTTTAATTTTTTAACCTTACCATTTTTTTCACTTTACAATTGTTAAAATTTTATTTCAAACTTCATATTTAAAAAATAAAAATAAAAAAGAAACCTAAAAGCTGTGTTTTAATGCTTATTTTACCTTATAAGTATATAATTTTTATTTTTTAAACTTTTTTCACTTTGCAATATTAAAATATTTATCTCAAATTTCATGTTTAATTTTTCTTTTTACCATAAAATATATAATTTTGACACATTTTAGAAGTTTTGTTTCAATGTTGTAATGCTCAATTTATCTTACTAGTATACAATTTAAAAAGTGTAATTTAATGTTAAAATATATAATTTTAACACATTTAAAAGTTTTGTTTCAATGCTGTAATGATTAATTTATCTTACTAATATACAATTTAAAAGTTGTGTCTCAATGCTTATTTTACTTTACAAGTTCATAATTTTCACGCTTTATTCCAACTATTTAAAATTTTATTTCAAAGCTGACTTTTTTTAAATAATAAGTTTTCACATTTTAAAAAAAAACATTTACACAATTCAAGAACCATGTTATTATTTTCAAGAACCATTTTTCACATTTAAACCATTTTGCAGTTTTATTTTAAAGTTCTTATTATCAAGAACCATTTTTTAAATAATAAGTTCTTATTATCAAGAACCATTTTTCACATTTAAACTATTTTGCAGTTTTATTTCAAAGTTTTTTTATTTTTATTTTAAATAACTTGTTTTCAAAGTAATACCTAATTTTCGCACAGGGTTTCATGGCCGGCTTTGATAGTGAAGCGGGGGTTACATGGCGGACTACTACAGGTTCGGAACTATTTTTTATGGGGTTCAGATGAGGGCCATTACACAGGTAGCCGTTTTACTCTTAGAGCGACTGTTGTGGATAACTACCTGCATGTGTATATTGGGGTTTGTATTTTATGCCTACTCGTCTGGTCACCTTCGCTTTCCTTGCTTCCTCGCCACCCTTGCATGTGTGTTGTTTATCTGTTGGGCTGGCTCGGGTTTTTGAGCCGGTCGACCCACCACTGTCTATACCACTGGCTGGAGTCCCTCCTCATAGATGAGGACTAGTACCAACCAGCATAAACAAGTGGGAAGTGTTAATTTCTAGATGGTATTGACAGTGAAGCTTCTTTTCCTCGGATTATGCCTTTTGTGGGGTCGACTCATGGTTATCTTCTTTGTCGTTAGCTCTGTATCCTTTACCCCAGGTCTCTAGAAGCTACTGCTGACCTCTGCCGTTGGGAGGCCGTTCTGTACCTTTTTTCTTTCTGTCGCTTGTTACCCTGCCTGGATTGAGTGTATTTGGGTCTTGTTCCCCGGCTCAGGACTCTGTGGGTATGTTCTTGGCTTGTGCTGTGTTATGATTGTGCCTGTCATCGTCTGTTCCCGTTATATGAGTGCTGAGGGTTTCTAGGAGATGGGGTTTTCCATGTTACGTCTGTGGTTATCATTTGGAATCTCATTTCTTAGGGTTTATCTGGAGTAGTGAGAACCCTATCACCGCTGTATCTGGGAGTATATGACTGTGTTTCTCTTACTAGGGTTTATCTTTGGGTATTTTTCTGTCGTTTCCACTTTCAAGGTGGCACTTGGGACCCGTCGTGCTGTCCCCATCCTCGTTATTCATGCAGGATTCTTCGGTGAGGCCGGTGTCGGCAGCGGCCGGTCAATATGCTGACCGATTTAGGTGACGTCGGAAGTCGAAAACCCTAAAGGCGAGGGAAGGCAAACTCAATTTCGTGGTTGGAAGGGATATATATTTTGACAGGGTTGAGGCCTTGTGCTCGAGGGCGCTCATTGGGAGGCTCGAATACGCCTCAATGGATAAGAAGCAGTGGATTGCTTGGGCATCTGAGAGATGGAAGCCGATTATTGATTATGTGCATGCCATTAGCCTTTTGGTTAGAGGGTGGATCGTGTTTGTTTTTCTGGAGGATAGGCATGCTTCCACCATTCTTAACAGGCCATGGCGGGTTAACAACGGCTCTCTGGTATTGGACAGGTGGCATGTGCATTTTGACCCGGCAAGGGAAAGAATTAGAAAGCGACATCTATGGGCCCTTCTTCCGGGGCTTCCATTTCCACTCTGGAACCGTACTATACTGATGGGTCTGGGAGATACTATTGGTCGCTTCATCGCCATTGAGGAAGACTTCATGAATACTTTCGACAAGAGGATAGCCCGGGTTCTGGTTGAACTCGACACTTCCATTGGATTACCGGCTGACATTGATATTAATTGTGATGGGTCCATCATCCATTAGCGCATCGACTATCAAGGTGTTTCTTTCCACTGCAGTTTCTGTCGGGGTATTGGCCATCTGAGGAAAGGCTGCCCTGTCTTGCGATGTACTTCACGTTCCTCGGGGTCCAGCTCTTCATTTGGGCATTCGACACCCTTGTCGTCACCAAGTCATGAACTGGTAAGACAACCATCGATTCTCCCTATATCTTCTTATGATAATATTAAGGGTGCATGCGTTTTATTTGATGATGCATATTCCTCTGAGATTGCTTACATGGATTCCATAGCTTCGGGGGGTGCTCCAAAATTGCCTCCTGTTTTGGGTATTAATTCTGTTGACAGTACCCAGCCTCCTGTTATACTCTCGTCCTCGACTATATTTTCTCCATGCGATGGGGGTGTCATTCCTGAGTTTCCCTCGTTCGCACCTTCTACCCATGAAGGGGTGCTGACGTTACCTTTTCCTAAAAATATCGTCTCGTCTCAGGAGACATTTACTGCCGAAAGGGTAAACACTGACTTGTCACGTTCTAAGCCACCTCCTTTTGGTTCTCCAGCCCCGCATGTGGAGGATACTTTCGACGTGTGCGATGTTACTGATTTTTCACTTAAGTTGCCTTCTTCGCCTATGGGAGTGGATATTTCTTACTCATCTATCCTTGATCCCTCTGTTTCGACTTTTAAGCCACCTTCGATAGGGGACGAGGAACATGTGTTTTCTAATTTTGCGGGGGCTGTTGTTACTGTTTCCTCTCCTCGTGAACCTTCTATCTCGACTGTGTTGGAGCCAACCGTCACCTTTGATGGTGCTGACATGACTCAGCATGCACCATTGCTGCCTCTTAGTGCGCCCTTTGACCTTAACCTGGATGCTCCTTCAGATAGGGTGGTTCCTTCCGATTTCTCTTCCTTTTCTCCTCACCCACCTTCTTTGACCACTGGTACACCTGTTATTGCCTCAGGAAGTGGGGTTGCTGAAGCTCACCATAAGGATCACACCCAGCCTCTATTCTCACCGGATGATTTCCCTCCTCTTGCCCCCATTGAACCTCCATCTGACACTTCCCCTCATAGCCCGGTTGGTGCTCCGTCCTTTGCTAACCCTTCACTATGCAAAACTCTGAATATTTTCTCTGATAAGACACCCATTACGCCATCGGTCCTACCCCTTGACTCCATCCGCTTTGACAACGTCACCATTAGGAGAAAACATAAAAAAAATCCTAGGACGGTTGTACCAGAATCTCTTGCTCCTGCACCACATACCCCGATATCCACTCGTCTGAAGAATGCAGCTCGTAAGACAGGCTCCTCAAGCCAAAGGGTTCTTAGAGCAATGACCCCCTCTTCCCAGGGTTCATAATGCGCATCTTGTCTCTGAATGTTCGTGGGTTGGGAGGTTCAGCCAAACAGAAAAGCCTCCGTAAGTTGTTCTTAACTCTCTCCCCGGATGTGGTCCTTTTTCAGGAAACTATGACCAGCACTTACCCGGCTCTTTTTGCCTTTTCCAAGATTTTCCCTGGGTGGGAATTTTGTGCCCTAGACTCATTTGGAATCTCGGGTGGCATACTCTCTGGATGGAACCCTCATGTGCTTAGATGTAAAGCTTATCATACACTGGTGGGCATTTTTCTTAAGGTCTCGATGAGGGGGGATTCTCTGCCTTTCTCCATACTAAATGTCTATGGCCCTTACCTGCAACGTGACACCTTCTGGAATGCGGTTGCTGCGGGAGGGTTACTCTCTACCCCGAACCTTATACTTGCTGGAGACCTAAACTTTACTCTGAGTGCCTCAAAGATTTGGGGTTCAAAAGCCATACTTGATCCTTTGGGCCCTACTCTCTCCACCCTTCTCTCTGCACATCACCTGGTGGATATTGCACCATCTTGCGCGGGACCTACTTGTCGAAGTGGTAGATCAGGGGTGGAAGGCATATCTAAAATATTGGACCGTTTTTTACTCTCTGAACAGCTCATTGGCTCCTTGCCTAGACACTGGGTGTGGACTCATAGATGTCATATATCTGATCATTTTCCTATTTTTCTTGACTGGGGTCAGCCACAGGATCCTTGCCTGTATCCATACAACTTCAATCATACTTGGCTTGATTATGAGGGTTTTTGTGATATGATTCGTCATTCCTGGACTCCCCCTCTTCTGGAATATACTTTGGACGCAATGACGGATTTCTCTTCTCAACTTCGTCATTTAAAAGACAGGGTCAGATATTGGACAAAGGAGGAGACTAAGAGAATGCAGGCCACTTCTTCCCAGCTGGAAGAAGAGATAAATTCCCTCCTTATCTTATCACACTCTGCTATATTGAATCAGGATCTTCAATTCAGATTAAATGAGTTAAAAGCTGCTTACAATAAGATCTTGGAACATGATGTCAAATCTGCCAGATTCCAAAGCAGAGTCACTTGGGCAAAGTTTGGGGATGCCAACACCAAATATTTTCATGATGTGGCTTCTGCCCGAAAAAATCAGAATGCCATATGGGGTTTACAGGATGAAAATGGTACCTGGATATCGGATGATAGGGCTTTAAAGGAATTGGGGGTAAGACATTTTAAAGAGATATTTGCAGACGATGGGTTAATAGATCTTTGTGCTCAGCTCAAAGTCATCCGACTCTTTCCCTCCTATCTCACCGAGGAAGATCGATGTGCTTTTACTGATCCGGTATCCCTTTCGAAGATTGAGGGAGCCCTCAGGACATTCAAAAAGGACAAGGCCCCTGGGCCCGATGGCTGGACCGTTGAATTTTATTTGTGCTTCCTTGAACTGCTGGGACCCTCTTTAGTAAATATGGTAGAATCCTCTCGTATTCTGGGAAAGGTGACACCTGCCATAAACTCTACTTTCATCGCCCTCATTCCTAAATTTGATCTCCCTATTAACTTCGGGGATTTCCGACCCATCTCATTGTGCAATTGGTGTTATAAATTGATCTCGAAAGTGGCTGCACTGAGACTAAAGCCCTTTCTGGACTCTTTTATCTCTCCTCAGCAGTTCGGCTTCCTAAAGAATCGTTTGATACATGGGCCAGTAGCCATTACTCAAGAAGTTCTCCACTCTATCAAAATTATGAAAAAATCTGCACTCATACTGAAGTTGGACTTAACTAAATCTTTTGATAGGGTCAATTGGACTTTCGTCAGGCTGCTTCTTATCCAGATTGGGGTTCCACTCATGGGTGTAAACTGGATTATGGGGTGTATTTCGTCGGCAAATTTTGCGGTTATTGTCAATGGTTCTCCTTCCTCATTCTTTCCTGCTTCCCGGGGCATAAGACAGGGCTGTCCTTTATCCCCTCTGCTTTTTATTTTGGTCATTGAAGGTCTAAGTCTTCTCATTGCTGATGCCAAGCAACATGGACTTATAAAAGGTATCAAGATCTCAGATAACCTTGCACTCACACACCTACTATTTGTAGATTATGTTATTCTCTTCGGGATGGGCTCTTTCGAGGATTGGATAGCCTTCAAGGTTATACTCGATACCTTTTGTGAGGCCTCTGGCATGAAAATGAACATGGACAAGTCCTGTTTCCTTCATTATGATTTGGAAGAAGCTGTACTTAGTAGAATTTCTGATATTATGCCTTATCGCTCCGCTCATCTCAACCTTGGCTTTACTTACCTCGGCTTTTTCCTGAAGCCCTCTGGCTATCTGGTCAAGGACTGGTGTTGGCTCATCACGAAATTTGAAAAACGTATAAATCATTGGTCTAACAGGCTTTTGTCATTGGGTGGCCGTTTGGTCCTTATCCGTTCTGTCCTTACCAGTCTTCATGTCTATTGGTGTGCCCTTTTCCCTATTCCTTCATCCATTCTGGATAAGCTCAGAAAAATATCTTTACTTTCCTTTGGGGATCCTCGGCACTGAAAAAAAGTATCACCTGATTGATTGGCACCTGTTAGCCCGTCCTATCTCCATGGGCGGTTGGGGTATAAAACATCTTCCTCACTTCTGTGTTTCTCTGAGGATGAAGAATTTCTGGTTCGCAATGAACAATCCTGGTATTTGGAATAATTTGCTGAGGACAAAATACATGAAAAATCTGTCATTACAGTCCTGGTGCAGACTCAAGAAGTTCAGATTTTGGAATGTTTCTCATATTTGGAAGGGCTTTATAAAAACATTTCACTGAATTGGGAATGGCCTCATTTGGCAAGTGGAGAATGGTTCAGAAGTCAGAGTTGGAGCGGACCCTATTGTGGGTTTAGGTTGTTCTTTTATCCTGTCGGAGGAGTTGAGATCCTATCTAGAAGACTATGGCATTACCACCCTTGATCAGGAAAAAAACTATGCTACGGGTCACTGGTTTTCAGCGGAGGAATTAGATTTATGTGATGTTTGGAAAGAGCAATGGGGCACATATACCAAAGGTTTAGAATATAATCGGATAAGATTAATTGAGGAGGAAGATAAGCTCCTGTGGTCCTGGGGGAACTATATTGGCCCAATCTGTGCAGATATTGGATATGACTGTGTTGTAAGAAACAACATATTTGAGAATATTAACCCAGTTTTGACTATGCTTTGGTCTTTAAAACTCCCGCTGAAAATCATATGTTTTACTTGGTTACTGGTGAAGGACCGGATTCTCACCTGGGAACATCTGCAGTCTCGTGGCTTCAATGGACCCAGTAGATGTGTCTTGTGTGAAAATGGAATAGAAGAATGTGGTCATCTGTTCATTATGTGCCCCTTTACGAGAAACATTTTCACATACTTCTCGAATAGTTTGGGTTTTCACTTCTCCCCACATGACAATGTGCTGTCTTTTTTGACTCACTGGTTCAATACTTCTGCTAGCTCTGCATCATACCTTTTTATCCCTGTCATCATCTTCTGGTTCCTGTGGCTCCTACGCAACCAATGCATTTTTGAAGATGGGGTACCTTTCACATCCCTGATTATCTCTAGGATTGAGTGTATGCATGCCCTGTACCCTGTACCACAAAACAAAAAAAAGATTAGGCAGATTGGTACTAAGCCTATGCATATCTTTCCAGTGGGATATTTTGATGGTGCGGCACAATGGAATCTGGGAGGTGCTGGGTTTGTGATCTACATTAGTGAAACCCATTACTATAGTTTTTCTGTGGGCTGTGGAACATGTACCAACACTCGTGCAGAACTGCTGGCACTATGGTATGTCCTCAGAGTGTGCTTATTGATGGGTTTGCCTATTCACATGATCTTCGGTGATTCAATGGTGGTTATCTCATGGGTAAATAGACTGTCTACCCTTAAGATACCCACATTGAAACATTGGTGCGAAGAAATATTTTCTATGCTCCAATTGGTCCCACCTGTGACCTTCAATCATATTTTCCGAGAACACAACACGCTAGCTGATGATCTCTCAAAGAAGGCACTTAAAATGGAAATGGGATCTGGATATTATTCGGAATATTTGGATGGTTTGTTGATTGGTGATGGACAATTCTCTCTTTTTTGAAGGCTGTTCTCATATCTTTTATACAGCATCTATATATATGATATGTTTTATTTCTCTTTTACTGCCTGTTTTTGAAGGATCTTCAGCTGGCAGAAATGCATTCCTGGGATGATATGTTTAAAGGACACATCAAATTGAAGAAATTACTGACCTAAACTATCAGGGATGATGAAAAAGTCTGTTATTGAACAGAATTTGATATATCTTTTCTGCTGATTGGTTGGCTGCTCAGAATTGTATTGTTGTTCAGTATATTTTCTTAGTCACATCCTGATTGGAAGGCTATCCAGACTATGTTGATATTCAGCATGTTATGATTTCCTATCCTATTTTAGTTCTCTTGCTGTACTGTAATGCAAATGCATGCTTGTATAATGTTATGATGTCCATCATGTGGCTGAAGGTGATAGGAATGGACTGTCATGACTTACATGCAAATGTTTAATATGTCTTTTTTATTCTTATTGAATATCAAAGACTGGTATTTTTTCTTCTGAAAAAAAAAGTAATACCTAATTTTCACTCTTCAACCATTTTAAAAGTTTTATTTTGATGTTAAGTCTTTTTTAAATAGTAAGTTTTCACAACAATATATAATCTATACATTGCAACCATCTTAAAAGTTTTATTTCAAACTTGGGTTGAGTTTTTTTTAATTATCAAGTTTCCATTGCAATACATAATTTTTACTATAAGTTTTGTTTCGATGTCAAATCTATTTTAAATAACAATACACATCAATATATAAGTTTCACTCCTATGATCTCTTTTTAAAATAACAAGTTTACACATCCATATATAATTTTTATACTCCAACCATCTTAAAAGTTTTGTTTCAATGCTAAATCTCTTTTAAATAACAACACATGAATATATAATTTTCACTCCTATGATCTCTTTTTAAAATAAAAAGTTTACACATCCATATATAATTTTTATGCTCCAACCATCATAAAAGTGTTGTTTTGATGTTCTTTTTTTTATTAAATAAGTAACAAGTTTTCATAACAATAAGTTTTTTTATTCACATTAATAATATAATTTAATTAGATTAAGAGGATTGGAGAAATGAGCTCTGCAACCTGATTGAAGGCAAGGGCTGGGGTTTGTAGGAGGAAGGATTCATCATTGGTCTAGCAGGTCGACGACGTTCCAGAAGATCCCTTCATGATGGTTCCTGCTCCTCCTAGGGGGAGAGGGACCGTGGAAGGAATGAAACTATAGAGGCAAATCCTGTTATCTCGGGAAAATAAAATGAAAAAGGGAAAGGAGTAATCAATGCCCCTATAATGCCAAGAGATGGGGAAGGCTACAACAGAATCAGAAAGGAAGAAACAAATAATCAGGGCAGGCAAAGGACGAGACAATGTGTCCCGAAGTCGAAGACTGTAGATCAAATCTGAAAGAGTCAGGGAGGACATTCAATACATGAAAGAGAGGGCACTCATAGGAAAATTTGTTGGTATTTGGCACACAAAAAAGACCCTGGTCTGGTGGATCAACACAATGTGGAAACCCCAAGGACACTACGATCTACAACTGGGAGCGAAAGGGTTCTTCACTATAATATTCTTTAATGAAGAGGACAGAACGAAAATTTTTGAGAATGGACCATACTTTTATAATTCGGCATGCCTCTTTTTAAGGCCATGGAAAGAGAGATTCGACTGAGACAAAGAAAACTTGACGATAGCACCTGTATGGATAAGAATGTATTCCCTCCCAACGGAATACTGGAAGGAAGAAATATTGATGGACGTTGGGAACACTCTGGGGAACTTTATCAAAGTCTCAGAGCAAACTAGACAAAGGAAATATATATCGTATGCCAGAATATGTATTTACATTGACATCTCCAGAGATTTTCTTGATGGAATAGAGCTAACCTGGGAAGATGAGGAATGGTTTCAGGCCATAGATTATGAACAGATCCCTTTTCACTGCAGAAGATGCCATGAGCATGGCCATCTATTCAAATATTTCCCCCAAAATAAAAGACCTGGGGGGAAGAAAGATCAAGATATCCAGGATGCGGAAGGGTTTACTAAAATTCAAAACAAGAAATGGCAAGCGAGGAAGACTTCAGGGCTGCAAGTGAACAAAAGAGTGCAGACCCAAAATCGGTTTGAGACCCTCCAAGAAGATCAGACAAGCTGCAACACTGACACATAGGTAGATACGATGAAGGATAAAATCCAAGAAGAACAACAAAAGGAACAAGACAAAGAGCACCGAGGAATTGACAAAGATAAAACCCCAAAAAAGAAACTAGATATAGCAAAAACCATCTCGGACCCCTGTTATAGCTGATTTTACCACTCCATGTGAATCACACTTTGTATGGCCTTCCCCTGTCCCGCTGCAGACTCCTTAGACCCCATGGACCATTTTTTGTCCTTTGATGTTTCATTGATCATCCCTATAAACATGTGAAAAATTCTATACGCGACTTTTAATCCCTTAATCGCGTATATACGCGGGTTTGAGCACTAAAACCGTGTACATCGAGATGTGTACAAAATCCAAATCCTTTTGGAGTTTTCCTTGACATGGATCCAACTCACTTGACTCCTGGCCTTCCCTATGCCTTGAGATCGCTCGAATTCGACCTCTCATTACCCCTTTGAAAAGCTATATAAGGAACTCTATGGTACATTGAAGGCATATGAGAAAATTGAGAGCAAAGAAACTATAGTCCATTGTTGCCGGAACTTATGCTTGAGTCTGCATCCCTTTGTCCCTTGGAGCACTAGTGTGTTCTTCCCAAGCTTTCCTTTTACTTGTGAGCTTGCTATCGAGAGATGGAGGATTGAGGTGGTGGATGCCCAAGTCGGGGATTCAGTTTCTCTGGTTCGCAGACGTTCCGTCAGAGGTTGTATCTATTGTAATCTCTTATTTATATTAAATATAGAAATATCTTTTCCTGTCCAATAATGTGTGTTTCAATGAATATATTATCCATGGGATTATTTCAAATGCTTATACATTGTTGATTATATATGCTAGAATAGATCTAACACCATGATATATAGTATGCTTGTATTGTTTACTTGTTGTTGAGGAAGTAATTTATCAATTCAAGATGAAGTTGGAAAGCTCAATGGGTATCTACTTCAATCATCCGGAATAAGGTACGAGGTCTGATCCTTTAGTCTTAGACATTTACTTTCTATTGCATATTGGAAAATATTGATTTCTGGAGTCAAGCTGTCTGTTGTGGTACCCCAAGCCATAGGAATTTCTCTCCATAACAGAATTGGTGACTCCGCTGGGGAGTTCCTAGTAGTTGTCATTTGGGGATTGTTCTATCGGCATTCAATGAATTTGAATTTCTCTTTCTCTCTTGTTTTTTTGTCGGGTCTGGGGGCATGTATGTCTGGTAGTGTCTGATTGGTGTGAAGTTTGTCTCAGCTTGTCTGTTTGCCTTGATTTTATGCACCTTTCTTCCTGTACGCGATTTTTTAACTCACAGTCATGTATACATGCGGGTTTCTCTGTGATTTCCACGTATACACGCGGGTTTACTGCGAACAGTTACGTATGCCCTTAGTTTTTCCTTTTTGTGGAATTTAAATGGTTGCTCGGTGAAGTTTGATGATGGATGAGTCTCCTTTGGCACTGCTTGAGTCTGTTTATACCTCTATTTCTGACCATAAACGTTTTTTTTTAGGCTAAATTTTTTTTTTTAAAAGGTTCTTGTCATGGCATTTTCAATTTTTTGTTTGGGATTAGTGCATTAGAGTTCTTTTACCTTAGTGCTTTGCTTGAGTGTTGTTTGAGTGTGCTTACAAAGTCTAGGGGTCGTAGAATCATTCTTTTGTTTTTTGTATCTCATTTTATTTAAAAAAATCCAAAAACATTTGCTTATCATCATGCATTGCATTTTGCATTTTGCATTGTACTTGCACTAGATTTGCTTTAGAGTACTAGTTAGGACTTCATATAGGAAATCTTGCATTCATCATTTGAAGAACAATTGTGCATTTCACATAGTAGCATACCCTGTTTTCATGGACACAATGCATTTGCATTGATTGTTACGTGTGCATTTTACTTCATGTTGTGTCATAACACCATTAGTTGCACGGTCATATCCCTATTTTGAGTAATAAAGCCAATTAAAATCAACGCTAAATTAAAATGAATTACACTCTTTTCTTTTCTAGGGTGCACCAACAAGCTTAGGTTTTAGGGTCTTGGAATATTTCATTGTGAGTAAATTCTCCAAGACCACTAAACAACAACATGTATGTGTCTATCCAGGTGAGTGTGTGAAATCCTTGGTATAACCAGTGTTTCTCAGGATCCTCCTCTCAAAAGGGAGTTAAGCACGAGGCAGTGTGAGCGGTTATTGATTGGGATTACCCCTAGTCATAATTGAGTAGCACCGGAGATATTTCTAGGATTGTATTCGTATCTGGGGGCTCTTTCAAGAGTTTCTGGCTTTGCTACCCTGCCCATACGGTCAATCCCACCTGCGACTGTCTGCCTGAGCATTGATTATATTGAGGTGACCTTAGTGGCCTTACCTAGGATATCGAGGGGGTACTTTGCAGGGGTTATTCTGAGGGTGTCCCGGCCAGGTTGGGGTCAGACAACACGGTTGCTTTACGCATTGAAGCTGAGGGCCACAATAATTGGTTACATACCTCCACTTGTTGTGTATGGGAGTCTCAAGCCTCTCCTAGTCGAGACATACCTACCTCATTCAGGAGCTCACTTATCCAGCCCTTCTTTGCTTGCATTTGGCTTTAGATTTTATTAGTGATTGCTCTGTGCACGATAGCTTACCTAGGGTTTGTGTAAATAGAGAGTCTTTTTTTATTTTTTGAGTCATTGTGGATTCAGGTGCGGCTCCTCGCCGTTCTCGTTGTTTAGCAGGACTTCCGCCTTCTACTTCTTCTCCTCCTTTGGGAGAGATACCTAGACATTTCAAGCAGACTATTTCACACATTGATTCACACACCATGGGAGACCATATGGAAAGTATTCCTGAACCACCTTCTCCCATTTGAGTGGATGATGGGGAGTTTACTCCTACCTATGATCCTTCACCCGACTTAGCTGAGATAGGCCCCGTGATTTCTGAGATAGGAACCTTTCATGATAGACCCACTCACTCTAGGGTTGATTCCCCATTGACGCATTACCGGTATGGAATGTCGAAGGATGCCAAGACTCATTTTGAACCCGCAAGCACTAGCTATGGTAGTTATGCTATGTCTGGTTTTTCCACACATGATTTGGCGTTTCATGTTGAATCTGAGTTTGAGCCTAACACTATGCCTGGAGGCACTCTCATTCCTTACCATGCGGAGAGGTTTGGGAGCACTAGTCACATTGCACCTTCCATCCTAGTGGTGGAAGTTACATCACATATTCCTCCTAGGTCTAGGGTTACTGATCCTATTAGGATACCAGACCCGAGACGGGTAATGATAGGGAATAGTACGTACATTATTACTCAGGTCCCTCCGTCCTCGGTCCCTAATTCTTCAAATGTTCACCCTCCACCTTATTCACGTGGTCCTTTGGAACAAAACATTGCTATGAGTCATGTCCGTACTACGGTTACTAGACTGATTGTGTCTCAGCTTCATGTACCGCCCGTTGTTTTGAGAGGTCATGCTCATACTTCTAGAGGTCACATTCCTACTTTCGGAACGTATGTTCCTACTTACGGAGTGTCCCATGGGACATCGCATGCGATGACTTCTGGACCCTATTATGGGAAGCAGTATGGATAAGGTTCTTCATCTTATGGGGGCAGGTATCAACAACGTGCTTACTCTCCTAATTACGGCTTCGTAGCTCCTACTAGTCAAGATCCACCACACTGTGGTGCTTCCACGCCACCCTATATGGGTCATACGGGAGGAGGGCACTATGGCCAAGGCCATGGTGGTAATCAAACCTATATGAATCAGGGAGCGGTCCATCGACCTCATCATCCTAGGATCCCTTTCCTCGCGACGCTCAATCTTCTTGACTTGTCGAGATTAACGAACAATCCTATAGCTCATGACCCGGCTTGACCGGCTGTCCCTACCAAGCTTTCCTCGGACATACCTAAGTTCAAGGGAAAAACGGGAGAGGATCTGAACGAACACGTTACTACGTTTCACCTATGGTGCTCTTCGAATTCCTTACATCAGGACTCCATCTGTTTGAGGCTATTTCAATGCACCCTTACAGGTCCTGCTGCAAAATGGTATATAGAGCTACCTAGGGGAGCTTTCGCTTTGTTCGATGACCTTGTGATGACTTTTCTTAACCACTTCCAGCTACCAGTGCGTTACAACGTTGGTACTGAACTCTTATCGACATTTCAGCAAGATAAATCCACACATATCTCTGATCATATTCAAGAGTGGCGTAGACGGAAGAGGTTAATTAAAGCCTTTATACTATCGGAGTTCCTCCTCGAGTGGTTCCTCAAGTCGTTATCGCCATATATAGCGAAGGTTTTTTCTACATCCAGAGTGCAGAATGAGGAACAAGCGATTTTTGGGGCGCAGGAACTGGACTTGATCTATGCTCAGTCTGGTTTGTTATATGAGATTATTCCCAATTCTTCGTGTTCCAGTTTCGACCACAAATTCAAACCTGGACCACATGTTGATGGCATTGTGGGTTGTGCAAGTGCAAAACCTACAGATTCGGTTGCAAAACAAGTTAGTCAATTGTCAATCAACCAATCTGCTTCGGGACAGGCTATGGCTTCGTCTCAACCTGCCCAAACAGCGAGTGTACTTTCAGTGCAATTGTTGGACCAGAAGGGTAACCAGCAGCCCGAACGGAATAGAAAAAAGGGTAAAAATAATCGTAAGGGTGGGAATAAGAATGAGAATGCTAATAGTAATGACAAGAATGGTCGAAATGCTGGGGGGGACAAGCAATCTAAACGTAAGGTTAATTTTCCTTGCAAGTTATGTAAGGACGATCACCTCACTTACTTGTGCCCTCGTATTGAGGAACCCTCGAGATTCTTGGCACAGGGCCCAGCTGTGCTAGCTAACCCTTTACCGCATAATCAAAATATGAACTCGAGGTCCCATAACCAGTCTGGTGGTGATCAAGATCTGCCGGAGGGTAGTGGTCGTGGTTGCATTAACATGGTACGTGCCACGAAAGTTGTGACCCGTGCGAAAGATTATGGTTCGTCACAACCCATCCCAGGCAAAGAGCCTGATCCACCAAGGTCCCCTTTTGCATATTGAGAAACCTATGGATAAACCTGAGACTGCACCTCGTATTCCCAAGGGAGTCCTTAAGCGTTCGGGGCATAATACAAATTCCCAATCCACCCAGAACTATTCAGTTGTTGAGGATTTGGGCCACACTCCTTGTGCGATGTCTGCATTGGAAGTGCTTCAGAGTTGTCCTTCGCAAAGGATGGCATTGCTTTCTTCCCTTGGTGTGAATGACGATGATTCTTCCTCTGTGATCAAATTTGAAACTGTAGGACTTCAGCCTCGCTTGCCCTACTATGTGTCTCTTTTGATTCATGTAGAATGTCTTAATATGACCGTCAAGCGCACTGTGATTGACGAAGGCGTTGCTGTTTCTGTGATTTCTTTATCATGTTGGAAGGGTCTGGGTTCCCCTGAGCTGTCTAAATCAGATACCATGTTAACTGCATTCGATGGGAGATCATTTAGGCCGCATGACATCCTTCCTTCCCTTAAATTCCATTTGGGAGGGAAGACCGTTGCGATAGAGGTCGAGGTGGTTGATGCGCCCCTTGACTACAATCTCTTGCTGGGTAGGAATTAGATGTATAGTATGTAAGCCGTTGGTTCTTCCATGTTCCACGTTGTATGCTTTCCACATAACAGGAAGATCATAACAAGTGATCAAACAACATTCAAGAATCCGTCTGTTACCGTATCTTCAGGAGCTTCGATCCCGATCGTTGAACACTCTTAGTCGACAACTGGGAGTGTGGGTGTAGGCATGTATCCATCCCTCATGGGAAGCTTTAGTTATCTTGCACCGATCCTTATGATAGAATCTAGTTTTGATAAGGCTTCGACATCTACGAGATCAGTGTCTTTTCGCATGAGTCATATGGAAGATCCTTGGATTCTTTCTACACTGAGTGCTATGAGTGAGCTCGTCGTGAAGGACGTGTCGTTGCCTGCAACTATGATAGCTTATCAAGCTAATCTCAAATGTGTTGTAGAGCCTAGTTCTTCCTCTTCGCGGATGGAGGAGGAGCACCCTTATGTGCTGCCGACATGGGCAGTACAGTCTTCTCACGCACACGACTGCCTTGATACGGTTTTCCCTTCAAAAGAAGTGATTATTGAGGCTATGTCGGGAGTTGAGCCACCATGGGAGGAACTTCATCATAGGTGGTACTTTCTTCCCGAGCTTGACCGCTTGGAGCATGAGGATTTTAGGGCGATTCTTAGTCAGAGAGTTGGTAGTCCTATGGTTCCATTAAGCTCTCCTAGTACGATGGCTAATGGAAACATGGTGAACATATCTTGAATGATTCCTATCAACATCTCTCGCAATCCTGGTGCAATAGAGAATGCCTATATCGGGGTGGAATGTTCACATGCTGAGATTCTAGAATACACCGAGCTATTTAAGGAATTTCGTGATATTTTTGCTTAGTCTTACGATGAGATGCCAGGTATTGACCCTCGTATTGCCGAGCACGAGATTAAGACTTACCCCAATGCTAAGCCTGTTCGACAACGTTTACATGTGGTGAATCCTAGGAAAGCATCCGCGATTAAGGCAGAGATAAAGAAGCTGTTGAAAGTCGGTTTCATCTATCCCGTTTCCTTAATAGAGTGGGTTTCAAACCCTATTCTGGTGGATAAGAAGCAAGGAGCGATCCACATATATACTGATTTCCACAATTTGAATCATGCCTGTCCTAAGGACAATTTCCCCACACCATTTATTGATCATATTTTGGATGAGTGTGCGGGTAGCGAGGTTTTTTCCTTCATGGACAGATTTTTCAGATATAATCAGATACAGATTAAACCTAAGGACCAACATAAAACTGCATTTATTTGTCCTTGGGGAACGTTTGCATATCGAAAAATGCCTTTCGGCCTTAAAAACGCCGGAGCTACATTTTATCGGGCAATGACCTTGATCTTCCATGATCTCAAGTCAATTATCGAAGTATTTTTTGATGACCTTGCTTCTCATTCTTGTATGAGAATGCGTCATCCCTATCACTTGAGATTGGTATTCGAAACATGCCGGCACTATTCGGTTAGATTAAATCCTCATAAGTGCATATTTTGTGTGAAGTCAAGTCGTTTGTTAGGATTCATCATTTCTAAAGAGGGTATAAGAGTCAACCCTTTGAAGGTTGAGGCGATACTTCAGTTGTCTCCCCTGAAGAATATTCGTCATCTTCAATGTTTGCAAGTGTTGAGGCCTGGAAAATCACAGGCAGCAACAGTAAGGAATTCTCCCCAGTCAACGTTCCCAACTAGCCCGTGACTATTTGGTGTAGGGAATCCGTCCGGTTTGCGGTCCAGCTACTGTAGGTCAAAAAAACAAAGCTAAAGTTTTTACCGATTACGGCCCGGTCCACCGTATATATTTTGTAATTTTGACTTAAAGTATGATATGCATGTGTCTAATTAACATGCAAGGTGATAAGGATGCAAGGAGTAGTCACAAAGTGATGTGCAGGTTCTTACCTTTCATCTTAGAACTCACAAGCATCTAAATCACATACACAGTAATAAAGTAAATCTAACTATCTACCTACCCTCGGGGAGCCGAAATGTAACTTATCAATGAGTAATGTATATTGTACATGCATTATAAGGAGAAATTACAGATAGCTGGTATTCCTTCACACAACACATGAACTATGAAATATATTTAGACAATCAGATAGCTAATTGCTTATGAACAACATTCATTACTCATGGTGGTAATTTCACAAAATAAACCAGAAATCATTCAAACAAGAACATAGGCCCTAAGAGTTAGAACTATCTCACAGTTAATGGAAAAAGCTGGAAAACGAAATACTTCATCTTCCACCACTCCATAGCATTACATTTGAATGTCCCACCAAACTTTCTTCGACAAGCAAACAATAATTCTTTATTGCAAAAAAAAATAGTTTTTCTTACAATATCTCTTTACATGTCTTACTGGGAAAAATCCCCTTCTTCTTCTAAGTTCTCTATATTTATACAAAAAGAATGAGACTGTTCGGCTGTCCACAAATAACCCTTGGGCTTCCCCAACTCTTCGCCTCCCAAAATTTCACTTTCATCAAGTGTTTACAAAATTGTTACATATTACAAAAGTGAACAATCATTCACGAGGAGGACCCCGCTTGAACATTTAGAAATTTCTTCCAAGTTAAAGCCTTTGAGGCGATGCCTTCAAACTCAGAAGGTTCCAAAAAACAAATGTTTATCTCAAATTTCGCAGCCTGGCTCTTGATGGATTCAATTTTGGCTACACTCAAACAAAGTTGATCTTCTAATAGCTGCACACTGACTGGGGAATGATCTACTTCATTCCTTAAGGTCTGGTCATCGATAGCTTTAATGTGCTGTATTTTCACTTCCTCGTCTTGATACCTTTTTTGCAAAATTTCCACAAACAAATTGTGGTCCGAAAAAGCATCTAGCCTCTGCTCCGCTTCTACTTGGCACCGGTCGTAGGTAATCAGGAGCCTTTTGAAGAACTCTGTGCAAGCCCCTTTAATTTTTCTAATAGCCCTTTTGAATTCCTCGGCTGTATTAATAGCAAGCTCCAGTAAGTCATAATCTTGCTTAAGGGTCTGTCGATCTTTCAAGGGAAGCTCTGCATGAACTTCTTCATTGTCCTCTAGCCTTGCCATCCTTACTGTCAGGACTTCCTTGATGTCCTGAGATCTATCAACAAAATATGAGGAGGTCTCCAAAATCTCCTCCAACCGACCATCTATTTGCAAAACCTGGCATCTCTCATCTTCTATGGATGTCTATAGCTGGAGCATCTTGGATTTTTGTGCCAGCACATGTTCCTTGAAAGGCTGGAGATTAACCTGTTGTTCTTTAGCTTTCTCCAAGGCTGCTGTCAGAGAGGTAATCTTCTCTTGAATTTTTGTCTCTTGTTCATGAGATTGCCTCTCATTCACCTCCAAGGTGGTCTTTTGCAGCTCTAGATCCTCTATCTTTCCTAGCAGCTACTCCTTCTCTGCCCTTAATTCTTGATATTCTTGTTGTAATTTCTCTAGACACTCTTGTGTAGTTGCCATAGATCTTCTCTCTGCTTAGAGAACCTACAGCTCATCCTTTGAAGACTTCATCTCCTTTTACACGTATTCAAATTTTCTCTTCAACTTGTTGTTTTCTTCTCTCTCTTTGCTTAGTGTGTCTTTCAGTTGAGAAGAAGACTTCTTAGTTTTCTCCAGATCTGTCATTATCTTGTCTACATTGTCCTCTGAAGCGTGGATCAATGCAGCCCCTGCTCTAATAGTGAATCTGGGATCTCGGTCTGTTCCGTATACGATGGTCGTATCAATTATCATTTTCTCGGAAAGACCCCCTATTTCAACCTTCTTTTCAGTTCTTTTCACTATCATTTTTCTTTCCTTGTCATAGAAGATAATATTAAAATTAGGGACTTCTTCCCCTATCTTCTATGCAAAGGGGACCAGTCTAAGTGTGGGGCCCATAGACTATCTAGGTGTGCTGACAGCGGGTACTTCTAGGTCCTGAACCTCAGGGTTCTCCACGTCCTGGGTCTGAATGTCAGCTATGTCAGAGGCTGACTATTCTGTCGATGTCTGGGCCAGCTTCATCCTCTCTGCCTCCTGTTTCTGAAACTCCTCATCTAGCTTCCTTTTTCTTTCTTCTTCTTCAAGTTTGGCCTCTTCTTCTGCTTTTCTAGCTGCCTCTTTTGCAGCTCTTCTTTTCTCTTCTTCTTCTCCCTTCAACCACCCCTCGGCTCCTTGGGCTAACCTTTGGGCTTCTTCGTTTCTTTTCCTGGTTTCCTCATCGGCCTTTGCTTGCTCATCCTGCCCCTTTCCACCCTTGGTAGTGATCTTCTTTTTGAACCTTTTCCTCAAGGCTGTTATGTTCAATGCACTGCGGAAGATGGACTCTTCTCTATCCGAATGGTGGGTGTAGTCGAAATGGACATTGTTCTCTTTGCAGTGTTCGACCACTTTGTTGTGGGAGTCATTCCTGTGGAAGGGAATTTCCCCAAAATGAAACTTTTCCAACTCTTCCATGAACTCATCTACCTTCTTTACTCTGTTAAACTTATAACTCCCCAACCTGAAAGGAAAAGGAGGATATGCAGCCTTCTTGTGCTCAAATAAAAAGCTTCCTATGCCATCCAGGAAGACTTGCCTAACGGCCTCTTTATGAACTATATAGTCTATGGCATATTTGGACAGTAGGGAGGGTGCTCTAGAGCCTCCAAACATTCTGAAATAGAGCCCTTCCTCAGTAAGGTAATAATCAGCATATTCCTCGATCACCTGCAATGCCTCCTCAGACATGCAGTCACACTCTTTTAGGAAAATAAGAGTATACAATGGCATGATAAAATGTTCACATACCTCTCTGTAATGGTTGTGGTACTTGTGAGCCCATAGTGGTTTGTATGCGGAGTAGACAAGCATAATTTCCCGGTCTCAGATGCATCTTAGGTCGGGGAAAGGTTGATTGTATAATATGCAATCAATGAGTATGGCCCTCATGTAAAATTATGACCTCTTTTGGGACACTCCTCCCAAAGCTGAGGCCACACAGGCTGAAAGACTATTCGACACTATGTTGGCCCAGTTGAAAATGGTCCCCTCTGTTGCAACATAAAAAATAATTGGCATCCACTCCAATTTGAAGCTTTTTCCATGAGCTCTCCCAAAAATTCTATTGAGCATTAAGGCAATGAACCTGTACGGGGTCCTTAAGCTCGCAGTGTCATATTCTCCCGTCGACCTGGTTCTAAAGTTTCTTCTAGGAATTAGCATTCTCTTAAGGGTCTCGATGAGGTCAATTCTGATGTTTCTTAGCCAATCTTCAGTTAAAAATATTTGTGCTTCTGGCAGGTGATAGGCCAGGGCTACATATCCTGGGCTATAGGCAGCATAGCCTTGTTTGTCAACATTCTCAAGAATCATCGTGGTTACATCTGCTCTGGGCAGAATCCACCCAATCACTTCAGAGCATGGAAAGAGCTCTGGTCTTGTAGCAATCTTCATTAGTGAAGACCTTTATATATTTTTGTATATGCCTTCTTCCTCAAAGCCTATATCAGGCACCTCTAAGCGCGTGATCATCCTGTAGATGTCTCCCCACTGATACTCAGGCTCTACACCAGTTATGCACTTGGTGTCCTCATAAATATATTTGGTCTTGGTGATGATTTCAACGTCGGGATCCTCTTCGACCACAGGGACCTTCTTCTTTTGACGCTTCGACATTTTGAGTTCAGAATCTTCCTGTCATATATGAAATTGTAAACATTAGGCCATTTCTCGATAAGTTGCAAAGATTGAGATAACAATGTACAGTGTATTACTTCATATGTGTTTAACATGACGAAAGTTAATTAAAAGACGCAAATATGTGCACGCTAATACTTCTGTCTAATACTAAAAATGGATCCATCAACGAAACTCGAGTGGGAAACAAAATCTACAATAAAATGAAGAAACCTCAGGCTCTCTGTGGGCGCCATGATCATTTCACTATGCAAAACGACAGGGGGACTTATTCAATCTATTCAACGGGGCACTTCAGGAACAACAGTGCCTATGTGTCGTCTATGGTCAAAATAACGCTGTGCGGCGATATACTTCCCCAGACCGGCACGGGTTCGAAACCGACCATGAACCGGGTCGCTTCGAAATAGCGGGATAAACACAGCAGGGTTTGAGGATGAGGGCAACCTAAGCGGGGGCAACCAACCTAGAAATTCACAAGGGGGCCATGAAAAAGCTTCCCCTAACGACCTATCGTAAAATGCGGCAAACTGGTGCAGACAACATAACGGCCGTCTGCACCAATTTCCCCAACCACCAAGTGTAGGGTCAAAAAACATAATGTCCGCGGAGGAAAACTACACCGTGGGACACAAAATGCCCCCATTGACAATTACGCCACCCGCCCCCATTATATATGCATGTAAATGATGGGGACCGAAGAAAAATGGTTGTGGAAAACCTAACCGTGGAACAATAATCAAAATGCTTAGTCAAACAGAATGGGATAAGGCGTACAAGATCCTACATGACACTACTGGGTGACTGGTAGGAGAAAACTGTTAAGCTTCCACAGTTGAGCCACCTGGGAATGAGGGTACACCAACAGCAAGGTCCTAGCGAGCTCGAGCAAAACGACAGTGCATGACAGTCCCAAAATATCAATAGAATAATCAACACTCGACCCCGTATATATATATGGTCAACCATAAGCGGCGGGAGAAAAATCGGACGGCGAAAACACAAGGATCGGAGGTCATAGGAACATCTCCTCCGCAACGTCGGGTGGTAAAACAACTAGGAGAAACACTGAGACATCCGGGAGAAGCCAATACGCATCAGAGCTTGCAATACTAACGTCAGAGCGATAGGGGAATAAGGAGCCGCAACGACGGAATCATAAAGGACATCGCATTCCGCAATAGGCAAAAATCTAAATCGAAAAAAAAATCAACTTAATGACCGGAAAGATAGTGCTTGTTGCAGCCGCAACGGCGGAAGCCAAAAACTTAAGGATTAACGAAACAACAAAGCGGGTTTGAAAAGTCAATGCATTTGTCGGGGGACTTTTTAGTCTGTCGTCCGCAACTGTGGAGGACATAGGAACAAAATGTTTCGACGTAAACCCAAAACTCAGCCAATTAAGACAAAATGCATCAAAGAATATTATCGAAGCTAGATGTTTATTTCTTCTCCGCAACGGTGGGAGCACTAGTAAATAAACTTTCGACTCAAAAACTCAAAACGAATTCAAAGGAAACGGTGAACTTAAACAAGTAGTGGATCATTTCTAGCATTAGGAAAATTCTTTCTGAAGAACTAAATCAAACAAAATCAAACCAATACAAGCACAAGGAGGGTCCCGAAATTTTTTGAATTTTGGAAAAATTGTTGCAGCTGCAACAATTGGCGACTACCTGGTGAACCCTAGATTTCTGACTTAACTTCTTCCCAGTAAAAGACTGTCTGGATCAAAAGTTGAATTCTTCTAGATGCTTGTATTCCTATGTTGGCTAACCCGTGCATTTAAATCATTGAGAAGCAGTCCATTCTTCAGGTAGTGAGATACTCAAAATATTTGCAAGTTTGAATAACTCTTTTGGGGCCTAATAAGTTAGATTTATTTAACTCCTGTCTTTAGGTAGTTTCTAGCTCGGACACCACAGGATTGTAACATATGGTAAACAGCACTATCCCTTTTTTCCTTATTCCCATCTGTTATCCACCTAAATGGCACATCTTCGTCCGAGTGCCGACATCCCTCATGTTGGCACACAAAAGGACATCTATGGATTGAGGGTTGCTGAAAACACTATAGATGGGCTTATTATGGACTACATTCATCATCCATCCAGCTGGTTATTTTTACCCTTTAGCTATGTCAAGTCATATACGCGACTCTCTATATATGTAACTCGCGTGTTGTATGCAAGTATCGGTTATTGCATGTCACGTATAGATGTATACGCGGGTTACCCTCATAGCGACTCGCGGGTCATACGCGAGTTGCCAGTATTGATACCCGCGTATATCTACCTTTGACATTAAAAAAAAAAACATGCGATTACTTGAGATTAGTTAAGCACTTAACCTTAATCTCCTTAACTCTCTCAACCTCCTCAACCTTCGAAATTGCCTTATTTCACCAAGTATAAATACAGGCCTTGGGGAGGGTGTTAATTACATACACTTGGAGAGCAAAGTTATGCTGGTGGAGTTTATACAGAAGTCTTTGGAGAAATGGAACTTAGAATCCTTAGGTTGCAGAGGAGTCCTTGTCTCAGGTGTTGGGTTGTAATCTCTACTCTTTCCATTATTGTTAATAAAGAGAATCATTCTTCCATATGTGTCTTGAATGTATCTCATGTATTGTAGTTTGATAAACACTTATGTTTCAGCACTCTGTATATGACTTATCTAACCTGTTTATATATATGTATCATCTAGCATTTGGAAGATTGACTCTTGATAGGTGAAGGAGAAGCATCCCTGAAGACTTTGGAGGAGAAGCAGAGCGGAAGAGGACAAGCTAGGATGAACCGTTGTGTATTGGGTGAGTCTTTCATATCCTCCTATTTCCTTTACTTCACTTTAGAGTCGATTTCCTGCAAGTTTCTTGAGTATGGTGGTAACCCCAGACCTTCGGTTATAAGTTGTTTATTCATGTACAACAGAACTGGGGACTCCGCTGGGGAGCCCAGACTGCTGTAGGTTGTTTCTGTCACCACTGACCAGTCTTTGCTTTGAAGTTGGTGTGTGGTCTTTTATCCTAGTTCATACTTGTTACAATGTTCGAAAGTCTTGTAGATTTTTCTTAGTTTTTGAGAAAAAATTTGTACCTGCACGAGGGTTGCTCTTCTGCACAGTCACATATAGAGGCCTATACGCGGGTTTCCCTCTTGGACAGTCATGTATAGTACACGAGTTGCCCTTCTATACAGTCACGTATAAGCCTGGAAATAGGAATTTTTTAGGATTGGGTTTGCTTGTCGCTTTCTTTGTGTAATTCATGTTTGTTAGTTGGCTTTCTTGATGAATGCTGTGTTGTTTGTCTGAAGACCTTAGGTGACCACACTTTGTGCTTTTTTGAAATCCCTTTGGTTTCTTTTGCTTGGATTATTTTCTGTTTGCATGCTGAAGTATCCTGGCCTGTTTGGGTTATAGGGTGAAGTGTCTCTGTCTAGATCAGTGATCGGGGTCTTGGGCACTGTTTTTTCAGTCTGTCTTTTGGAAATGGTTGGTTTGTCACTTACATTTATTAGTTTGCAGTGATTTTTGTCATTGTGTACACCCAAGCTAGGGTTATTAGTCTTCCTTTGTTGGTTTTTTCATGGTTCTGTTAGCCTGCTTTACTTCAGTTTGTTGGTTTTATACAGTTGATTAAGTCCAAGTTTACTCAGGTATAGTGCATTTTAGGTGCATGGTAGAGTTTGAGCATTTTTAAAAGTGAAAAGAAAACATTGTCAAGCTTTTGCATTTTGCTTTTGCATAAGTAGTGTTTATTTTAGTTTAAAAATATAATCTCAAAAGCTACAAAAAACATAGGCTTAGTTTCTTTTATTGTTTGCATTCAATTCATCAATATATATTTATAAAAAACAAAAAGAAGTTTGCTTTAATAGTGGTAATTTGCTTTGGAAAATACACCTTTACTTTTATTTATTTATTATCGAGTCAAAAACACCATAAGTACATCACTCCATTTCCTTCTGAGTAAGAAACAACCCTTTAAAATGAACACATAATTAAAATTTACTAGTAATTTTTGTTTTTAGGGGCCTTTTACCTACTAGCTTAGGCTAGACTTGTGGGATAGGAAGTGTAAACTTCCCATAAGTTTTAAAACTCAGACGTAGTGGACCTTTCTTTAGGTAAATCCTTGACTTTATCAATTGTATCTGGGAAGCTCCTCTCAAACGGGAGTTAAGCACGAGGCCGCGTGGAGGCTTGGACTGAGGAGATAACCCTCTGATTCCTTGTCAAAGCATAAATCAGGACTTTTACGCATCTGGGGATTCTATACTAGACAAATTTTCAGGCTCAGCTACCCTGCCCATGCGTACGAGTCAGGCTTGCGACTGTCCCCCCAGACTGTGGGTATAGTTAAGGTAGCCTTTAGTCTCTTAACATTTAGGGTTCATACATAGGTAAACCGGAAGGCTATTTCTGGTTCACCTTGAATGGGCTTGGAAGGTAACCCTTGTTGAAAGTGTAGGAGGGCGGTTGGGTGATTCCTCCGCTTGTGCCTAAGAACCACTTCAAGGACACCAAGTAATCATTCATCAGCTTTCTTCGAGAAAGTACATCCTCTACCCTTGTTTGATTGCTTAAGGCTTTAGGATTTTTATAGTGTATGCTCTGTGATTTTGTTTGTGCTTAGTTGGCCTTAGGGTGTGATTTGTCAAATTTTCAATCGTGGAGGACCAACCTTTTAGAAGGTCAAGAAGGTTGAGAAACCTTCCTCCTCTCGTCACATTGGAGCCTCCACCTCCACCCCAAAGGAAGAGATTGGACATGGACGGTTCATTTGAACTGGTAGGAATAAGTGAAGTTCTTGGTGAACCAGTACTGATTGCTAACCGTTTTGATCTTGATACAGTTGAGATAGAATACTTGCATACTGACGAGTTTGCAAGAAATTTTAACACCCCCTTGACTGATTTAAACGATCATGTGATCGTTCAGGTTAGACCTTTTAATTCACCTGTATTAGGTGTCCCTATGGGTAGGATCATGTCTTCCACAGAAGAAGTCATTTTGTGTTCACCTCAGCCGTTCCGGTTGAAGGGGTACTACCTCCCCCAGTAGGTGCCCCTAGATCTATTTTATCTTCTACACCTTTGAATCCAGCGAGCCGGATGGTTCAACCACCGGTTCACTCAAACCTAGCAGGTCCTTCTGGTGACATGGTTACTGGGATCCCCAGTATACCTACTATTCCTTCTTCCTTTCCAAATACTACCCAGAGTGGTCTGGTAGGATCCTCGACGTTTGTCCAAGGATTTCCTTGGAATGGGGGGAACATTCCCCCATCCTCTCCTCTCCATACGTAGGTCCATCGCCTTCCTATCTAGGAGTGCAGTTTGGGAGCAATACCTATTATGGGAAAAGTTTCCAAACTCCGATTTCGGTTCCATTTACAAGCTCTCCCTTTTCGCTGTTCAGCGGAGGGATACCGACTACTATCTTTCAGACCCCTGCTTCTATGGGGATGGCCCGAAGTTCTTAAACTGCACCTCCCACACACAATCCTGTGGCTTATGAATGGAATCTGTTTCAGAGTAATCTACCCACTTCGCAACCGGTGGCTGGGGGCAACCCCACTTTTACCCATGGGCATTCAGGGTCAGGTCCCTCTAATCCCCAGGCTAGCATATTTAGTACCCCGGTTCGACCCAAACTTTCATTTCTGGCAACTCTAAACTTTCCAGATTCGTCAAAATTGATGAATGACCCAGTGAGGCATGACCCTTTGTGGCCACTAGTTCCCACAAAATTGCGATCAGACATCCCTAAGTTCGAAGGAAAAGTTGGTGAAGATCCTGGGGCTCATGGCACCACATTCCATTTATGGTGTTCTTCAAATTCACTGAATGAAGATTCAGTAAGGTTGAGGTTGTTCCAAATAACCTAAACGGGTACGGCGGCAAAATGGTATATCGAATTGCCTTCTGCTACTTTCAGTAGTTTCTGGGACTTGGCTAGTGCTTTTCTTAGCCACTTTCAGCTACCGATCCGATATGATTTTGGAACGAACTTGTTGTCTACTTTAGGCAGAACAAGGCTACCCACATCTCGGATCACATCCAAGAGTGGAGGAGGCGAAAGAGCCTTATGAAAGCCACTATTCCTCCTGAGTTTCTTTTAGAGTGGTTCCTTAAATCATTGTTGCCATACATATCTAAGGACGTTTCCACCTCAGGAGTGACGAATGAAGAAGAAGCCATTCTCAGGGCCCAGCAACTGGATTTGATTTATTCATAATTTGGGATCTTATATGAGATCATCCCTGAGGCACCGAGGCCTACGCACGATGCGGAGAAGCCTAAGCCTGGACCCCATGCTAATGGTGTGGTTAGGTCCGTCAACTCTCCCACTGTAAAATCTTTGGCTAAGCAATTTCATCAGTTGTCCGTCAAGCATTCTACGGTGGAGGTAGAAAAGGCTTCCCCCTCCCCCCAAAGTGCAAATTTTTTTGCACAAACCTCTCAGAAGGGAAATCAGCAGCCCGACAGGAAGAAAAAGAAAGGCAAGAAGGGAGAGGGAAACCAAAACAAGCAAAATCCCGCGAACAATGCCGATGGGGGCAAGAAAGAAAAGAAGAAGGTCAAGTTCCCATGTAATTTATTCCATGAGGTACACCTTACTCACCTTTGTCCCCTTATGGATCAAGCCCAGAAGCTGCTTAAAGCTCAACAATCGGCTGTCTTGAAGGATCCTTTTCCCCAAGGACAGAACTCTGCTTCAGCTTCTAATGTAGTAGGGGGCACTCAAACTGCCCCTCACCCAAACTATATCAACATGGTTCGATCTTTGACTTTGTTGTAGACAAGGAACAAAAATTATGAGAAAGAGACTCTTGAGAAGGGTAAAGCTATAGTTGAAACTTCCAACCCTCTCACAATAGAGAAGCCTGCTGAAATTATGTCGAAGATACCCAAAGGTGTCTTCAAGAAGACCTTGCATAACCCGAATGCTAGGTCTACTTCAAACTACTCCATGGTTGAAGACTTAGCTCAAACCCCGTGTGCAATGTCAGCTTTAGAGGTGTTACAGAGTTATCCCGCTCAGCGGGATGCCCTCTTAGCAGCTTTAGACAGCATGGACTCTTCAAGTCTCATGGCGAAGTTTCATTTATCTGATGTTAAAATTCGCCTGCCTTACCATGTAGCTTTATCAATAGATGTCATTCATAGTGGTAAGACCATTGGAAGGGAAGTTGTTGATGAGGGGGCTTCTACATGTGTTATATCCTTGCCCTGTTGGAAAGCTCTTGGATCCCCAGAGCTGGTCCCATCAAACACTTTGCTTATTGCTTTTGATGGAAGATCCTTCCGTCTGCATGGTATCCTGCCGACTTTTGAAATTAAGTTGGCAGAAAAAGCAATGTCTGTTGAAGTAGAAGTGATTGATGCTCCTTTGGACTACAATCTGCTTCTAGGAAGGAACTGGACTTATGCGATGTCCGCTATTGCGTCGGCCGTTTTTTGTGTAGTGGTTTTTCCACATGAGGGCAAGTTGGTTACTATTGATCAACTTGATTATACTCGAAAAGGTCGTTTAGGGTCTAATGAGTCCGCTGTTCCATTGGTTGATCAAATCAAACCTGCTGCACAGAGCTTGGGGGCTGGAATTACACATCACTGATGGGCACATTTGATCTTCCAGCCCCGGTTAATTGTATTGGTGCTACTAGTGTGGGGAAGTCCATCACTACGGTTGTCTATAGGATTGATCATTGGGTTCTCCCAACTCCCCATGAACCGGAAGTTCCCTTATCGGTAGTGGAGGTAGCTTATCAAGCTATCACTCAAGCCAAGTACTGTTGATCCCATTCCAAATCCTCTAACAGTCTCGGATGATCTGGAAGAAGTTTATTTGCCCGCATGGGCGGAAAACTCTTCGCATTCTATAGATTGCTTAGACATGGTTTTACCTTTCGATGAAGCTATTCTGGAAGCCATGAGTGGACGTGATAAGATTTGTGAGGATCTTCATCATCGATACTATTTTCTTCTAGAACTAAGCATAATAGAAAACCAAGAGTTTCACGTGAGACTATCAAGAGATGTTTATATACCTATCAACCCTTTGCCTAGGGAAGGAGTGTTTGTTGAGGGGAATATGGAAAACATTTCCACCACTATACCTATGAACATCTCTGTGAACCCAGATATCGTGGAAAACATATATATAGGTGCAAACTGCTCTCCTGAAGAGATTGCTATCTATACTGCCCTTTTTAAGGAATTCAGAGATTTTAGGCATAGATCCATCGATTGTTGAACATGAAATCCGAACATATCCTGATGCTAAGCTGGTTCGACAAAAGTTAAGACTTGTTAATCCGCGCAAAGCAGCGGCTGTGAAGGCTGAAGTTGAAAAGCTGTTGAGAGCTGGTTTTATCTATCCCGTAGCTTTGACTGAATGGGTATCCAACCCTGTTCCTATTGATAAGAAGCAAGGGACTATTCACGTTTGTACAGACTTTAGAGATCCCAATAAAGTTTGTCCTTAGGAAAACTATCCCACACCATTTATAGATCAAATCATAGATGCCTGTGCAGGAAGTGAGGTGTTTTCGTTTATGGATGGTTTCTCCGGATACAATCAAATTCAAATAAAATCAAAAGACCAACATAAAACTGCTTTCATTTGTCCTTGGGGTACCTTTGTGTATAAGAAAATGCCCTTTGGATTGAAAAATGTTGGGCAACCTTTCAACGGGCTATGAACTTCGATTTCCATGACATTAAATCCATTGTCGAACCATACCTTGATGATCTGCCTGCACATTCTCGTAAGAGGATCCAACATCCAGATCATTTACGGTTAATATTTAAAAGATGCAGACATTATAAAATCTATTTGAATCCCCACAAGTGTGTATTTTGCATCGAGCCAGGAAGATTACTCGGGTTCATTGTCTCTAGTAGAGGCATTCAGGTGGATCCATTGAAAGTTGAGGACATTGTAAATCTGTCTCCTCCTTGTTCTCTCAGGCAAATTCAAAGCCTGCAAGGAAAGTCTAATTTTCTTCGACGTTTTATTGTTAATTATGCCAAGAACACTAAAGGTTTCATGCGCCTGCTTAAACAAGACACCCCATTTGTATGGGATGAAACCGCACAACTTGTGTTCGAGGCATTGAAAAAAGCTTTGCTGTCGGCACCCTTATTACGTCCACAAATTATTCTAGGGATTTTATATTATATCTGGCCGTGTTGGAGTCGACCATTGGAGTAGTACTAGTCCAGGAGGACGATAAGCTTGTAGATCATGTCGTTTATTATCTTAGTCATGCTTTGGCCAGACCTGAACTTAGATACTCTCACGTTGAGAAATTAGCCTTAGCAGCTGTTTATCATTATGTAGAGGTTACGTCACTACATCTTACTGAGGACCACCACAGTAGTGGTCCATGTGAATCCGTTCCAATATGTTCTATCCTGATGGATTGTTGGGGGAAAATTGAACAAATGGATAGTCATTCTCCAAGAGTTTGACTTGGATTTCCAGTCCGCTAAGTCTAAGAAGTCCTTAGTTTTTGCTAAACTTATAGCATAATTTCCTACTAAAGAAGATGTAGTGGTTGAATATGACTCATTTCTAGATGAGCACATTTTCTTGATATCCACCTATGATCCTTGGTATGGGGATATTCTTATATATCTCCAGACTTTGAAGTATCCTGTAGCTTCCTCAAAGGAGGAACGACGTAAATTACGCCTTCATGCCAAGAACTACCTCATTATAAGAGATACATTATATCGACGAGGGGTAGATTATGTTTTGTGTCATTTCCTTACTCATGAAGAAGAGGAGATTTTCCTAAATGATTCCCATAACGGAGCATGTGGGGGTCATTTATCTGGGTTAGCAATGACCCAGAAGATATTGCGTGCCGGTTATTTCTGGCCCATGATCTTTAAAGATTGTGTGGAAGCAGTGAAGCGCTGTCATCCGTGTCAGCTTTACACCGGGAAAACGCGGTCACATCCTGCTCCATTATTTCTCGTTGTCTCGGTAGGCCCCTTCATGGAATGGGGGATTGATTACGTGACATGCAACCCAGCCTCGGCTGGGGGGCATAAATACATCATTGTCGCTGTTGACTATTTTACAAAATGGGCAGAGGTAATTCCTACTTTTAAAGCCGACGGGGAAACAACAACTTTCTTCGTATTCAATCAGATTATTGCACGGTTTGGTATACCCAAAGTGATTGTCACTGACCATGGCAGTCATTTTCAAAATGACATGATGATGGAACTGACTACCATGCTCAGATTCAGACAAGAACATTCTTCTCCGTACTATCCGCAAGCAAACGGTAAGGTTGAGGCTGTCAACAAAACTTCAAAAACTATCCTTAAACGTACAATTGATACAGCCCGCTCTAACTGGCACATCATGTTATATCCTGCTCTTTTGGCCTACCGAACCAACGTAAAAACTGCTACGGGTTTCTCCCCTTTCCAACTAGTTCATGGAGTGGAAGCAGTTACTCCGATTGAATGTGAAATCTCGTCTCTAAAGATAGCCATTCATGTGTTACCTGATACGACTGAGCTTGAGGAACGTCTGGTACATTTATAACACCTTGATGAACATAGAGATGCGCTGACTGCTAATCAGGCTCATAAAAATAGGGTCAAAACTCAGTATGATAAATAGGTCAAACCTAGGGTTTTCTCTGAGGGGGAGCTTGTCTTGCTTTGGGACCAGGATAAAGAACCTCTGGGGGCAGGAAAATTCAAGGCAATGTGGTTATGACCTTATGTCCTGTCGAAAGTTTTGAAGAAGGGCGCATATGAGTTAGTTGATTTTGATGGGAATAAGCTGCCTGAGCCTAGAAATGGGATCTACCTGAAGAAGTACTACGCTTAGGCTTAGCAATTTTTCTTGTATTTTTATTGTATGCATTTTTTATGTACAATAGGTTGTCAGTTTTGTTTTTTATACTATCTGTTGGTTTTTGCAGATGTCTTCTGAAAGGTATATAGGGTTTGCTGATGGCGCTAGCCGTCATAATTGTAACCTAGCTTCAGCAGCATGGGTTATCTAGTCTCCCTCAGGACAGCTTGTCACCGCGGAAGGCGCTTGTTTAGGTCTTGCTTCTAATAATGTTGATGAGTATAGGGCTGTAATTGAGCTCCTATGGGATGCTTTGTCATGTGGCATCACCCAGCTTGAAGTCCATTTGGATTCTCAGTTGGTGGTTTCCCAGCTCAATCAAGCTTATCAGGTACGAAATCCTATTTTATTACATCAGTTCATGCAAATTCGTTTATTGGAAAGAAATTTTGAGGTTATTACTTTCAATCATATTCCATGAAATTAGAATTCAATGACTGATGCATATGCTAATTACATTTTAGATTGGAATCTCACACACATTTTATAAAGCACACATATGAAAAACATTTGTAAATAAACTGACAACCAACATCAATATATATATATATATGTAAAATATCTATCTGTAGATAGGTTAGGTCTGATCCTCAGATCCCGTCATATACAAAATGTACAAAAATGTGTATCATAGTCCATCAAAATTCCCTAAGTCTAAGCTGGACCACCCTGGTCACTAGGACCACCTTGGTCCCCATGATCTCTATGCAGTCTGGCTTCCTCAGCCTCCTCAGCTTCGGCAGCCTCCACCACCTCTATATATACGAGCACTGCTCTAACCACTCATCTGAAAAGACATAGCCAAACTGGTGGAACTCCAACTACGAACTCCTGCATGGCAGTCAAGATATGCTCTATCTGTAAGGTCGATACTCGTTGGGTCAGCCTGGCCAGCTTCCCCTCTAGAACCCTGATCAATCCTGGATCCTCTCCTCTTACAGGACGGACAAACATGCGAGGGTGCCCTTCAGGGTGGACCGGTCTAATATCTGCATTTTGATATATTTATAGGATTAAGACTTGTACATATGTATATATTTATTATTTTAAAAATCCATAAAAATTTGAAAATGATAAAAATTTAAAAATTACTTACCTAGCTCTCCCCATGCTCCTCCTGGAGGGAGGACAAGGTCAGGGTCACCTCGAAAGTCCATCCCAGCATATGGAAACTGCTCTAGTGCCGGTAGTTGTTGTTCCCACCAGGTATAGAAATCATCATCATATATGATGTGTACTGTGTCTCCCCCTCCTTAACAGAGGAAGATGTCTCCCCACCTCCTCAGCCTCGGCTGACGTGGAGATCTGACCGGTAGAGGTATGGCAGGGCTCAATGCTGGAACTCTCAAAGAAGAAGAAGGCCACTAATATGCTAGCATAGCCAAAAAATTTCCGCCTTCCTCTCTTGCAATCGGATAGTTGCCTCCTCATGATAGGGACAACTCCTAAGCACTAATCATAGAGAGCATCGCTAGAACAGTCAACTGCCAGCCTCATTTGGTTCCTTGTGGCCAAATGTAAAGAGGAGGATCCTGATATCCTCATGATGGTGCTAGCAAGTACCTGTAGAGTAAAGTCTCGGATATGTCCAACTGGAATGCAGGTCCCTCTCTTTTGATTACCCGGTGTACAGAACACATCTATATAGTTTTGGACACTTAAGGGGTCACCGCCCCTGCAAGTGCCCTCTAAGTTCACCAGTGCCCCTCGTCGTGACAGACTGGTTATGAAATACATGTTTTCAGTGGTAATCTCCAAGGTTTCACCCTGTAGGTTGACCATCCCCAACTCATGATCCCAATAATTGACCATGAACTCAAGTATGCAGACATTGGCCCGTATGGGTGATGTACAAAAGAATTTTAGCAGCCCGCTTGTGCATAATGCATGTATAGTGGGCGCACTTTGGAGTGTTGCTTGGTCCATTATTTCGTGCTCCCTTTCCCTCCATTCCAGAACCATCTTTTACCTAGCAAAAATAAGTAATTTGAATCAGTATTTCCATACCAAAATTTAAAATTTTTTGCCTATTTTAAACCTTTTATCCTTCGCGCAGCATACCCGACTATCTAGTTAGACATGTCGTGTACTGTACGTGACTGTCTAATTAGGCAACTCGCGTATAGAACGCATGTACACGAGTTTTCATATAGAAAACCCGCATATGCACCGTGCTACAGTTCAGGATGCTTTTAAATATGGAATTTAGACTCAAACTTAATAATTGCTTGGATCAAAATGAAGAGCTCAAGCTGTAGGCTTACCTGCAACTTGCGGATTTCGATTTCGTCGGTTCAATTGTCCACAATCATCGATCAAAGGTAGAAGGCCAAACTTGCTTTTTATGGCTCAAAAGTTGAAATGGTGAGTTTTGTTTGATTTTTCAACTATTTATAGAAATTATATTTCTTTAAGTGGGTCTTTTTCTATAGTTTGAAAATCCAATAAACTAATACCATATTTCTTTATGCTTTGGAATAGGTTTGTCACTTTTACAAAGTGTTGTTGCTCCCATAGGGTGTTTTTGTCATTTCTAATACATTTTGGCATTTTTATTCATTCCACATTAACCTTAGCATTCAACATTTTGTCACGGACTATGGTATTCTAAGCCATTAGTTCCCTGTTTTTACCATTGTTCTTCCGTGGATAGAACCCTTTTTCATGAGTATTCTTCTTATATGCCTATGTCATTCTTTGGTACTCATGCCGCAACTGTTTCAGGTTCAAGGGTATCCTCTTAGATATTTTTCACGCCAAATAGAGCTTCTTTTGAATCTCTTTTTATAAGCTATCCATTTATAGGACTCCCCGCCCTTATGGAGTTTCTTTAGACCCAGGTCTGACTCCTTCAAAACAGACTTGACTGCTAAGTTAACTCATCCATTCAAGATCGTTAAGAATATGTGAACGGGCATCCGCATTGGTGGTAGGTTATCCCTTTCTCGGACCATGCGGAATAATACGAGAAAGGATCGCTCTCTTTTCTTTTGAATTGAGAATAGTATTCTCAAGTATAGGTTTATCACTTTTCCGGACCTGAGGGACTAAATTTACAGAAAAGGAACACCCGGTTTGAGCTTAGTTTTCTCTTTTTCGTGCTCTGGACCCAAACATGAAAAAGATTTCGAGTGTACTTTGTATCTTTGTCATGCTCATTAAATAATTAAGAACAAAGCAACGAGTTCATTGTTGTAAGCCCCATTTCTCGTAACCAAATGGATCTTTCCGAGTGATCTTGCTTTCCTTCACACTCGTAAAACTCAAGCTATTTTATGTTGTTCTGGAAGGAACCTTGGGTAGGTGGTAATTTAACCTTTTTCGGACCTCCCTAACTAAGTACGAAAAAGGTTCACATTTTCTTCTTCGGAAGTTAAGAGAGTTCTTATGTGGTATGTTTTATACTTTTTTGGCCTCAGGAGACTAAATTGGACAAAAAAGGACCCCCCTGGAGTGTTCTTTGGAGTTTTTAGACTCTCTAAATGTGAAAACACCAACTGAGCATGTACTAGTTCGGGCTCATTAAATCCACGAATTAGTGACACTATCAAGCATTATTTTCCCGTCTCTTCAAGATTGTTAAAAAATGAAGAGGGAACCGAGTTAACTTTCCTGGACTCGTTAAAATTTAACAGGGAAGGTAAGGAAGAAGTTTTCTCATGTTTTTAGTAGTGGCAGCATGTCATCCTTGAACATAGCACTCCTTGTTTTTTCCGATATCCATGTTTCAGTGATCACTTTTCGTTACGCTATTACTTTGAGTTTCTTACTCCTCCTCTTGTCCGTTATACATGGGGAATCTGATCATGTCTCCTAGATGATAGATAAGTCTAGTTGTTTTATCTATAAGTTATATGCTACCTTGGGTCATCTCTGTGTCATGCTCATTGTTCAAGGACTCTACCCAATGTCTGATCTATAGCCTGATCCCATCATTGGTATATCTGTTATCTATTGTGTCTCCCTTCTTTTTCCCAGTTCCTAGTCACTCTTGTGATCCATTGGAGGATCTATTGCCTTCTTTATCACAGCATAGTTCCATTTCAGTACTTCCTGATGACAAAGACCTAGAGTTTTGACGATCGTATCTTAGGATTCACTTTCATCATTTGTGAATTCCTTTACTTCAGTTGTCGATTATCACCTATTGATTGACAAACTGTGGAATCCTTTCCATGTTCGCTTCAGCTTACCCTTATTCACATGGCTTGGATTGTACTGGTTCCTTGGGATTATTTATGAAGACCTTAGTTCCTCATTAATGGACTAAGTTTCACAAGATTATGTTCTATTCATATACACAGCTTCCAGATATTTGAAGACTCATCATTATTGTATATTGTGGCTTCGATCCACCTTTGTAATATACATGGTTTTTATACCTGTATCATATGATGTACTCAAATATTGTAAAGGAGCTAATGTTCCAGTAAATTGAACATAGCATCCTCAGATGTAGCTTTGTATATGACATTACTATGTATTTGTTTCAGGTACTTGTTAGAAAAACAGGACCGCAGAGCAATAACAATTATACAGTTAAATCAATAAACAAGATGCAAAAACACATTAAACATTATAAAGAGACACAGATATAACGTGGTTCACCCAAACGATGGGCTACGTCCACAAACAAATTTGCCAGTCATTTTATTTCATTCCAGAAAGATGAAGGGATACACCCTGCAGCAAAACCGTTGCACTTCCTCTTCACGCTCTCACAGTCTCTCTTCCAGTACAATACAGTACCCACATCCAGTACCATACAATACTCACATCCAGTACAATATAGTACCCAGTACCATTACAATGGAGCCTCCTTAAGCCTTATAAATGCTTAATCACATGCAATACCATGGTTCAATACCATGGGCTACAACAAACCATGTGCCCAAACCATGTGCTAGACCTAACCACCTTTGACTCAATCCCAAGTCATGGTTAACACATGCAATACCATGGGACAATACCATGGGCTACAACAAACCATGTGCCTAAACCATGTGCTAGACCTAACCACCTTTGACTCGATCTCAAGTCAAGGTTAACACTAACAATCCCCCCTTTAAACTTGACTTGGAGTAATCACCAACTCCCCTCAAGTATTTACCGAGGAATCTTACATACACCCCCCTATCACCTAGGTCTATATCCCAACTTTACCGGTGAGTTACCAGGGGTATGCATGCCTTACCAGGTCTTACAGCCATATGCCCATTTACATGCAAACCGCTCCATTACATTTTTATGTGCCTTCATGGTGACTAATCACAGCAACTCTACCGCTGCTGCACTTGCCTTCATTTGAGTTCTATATGTTTAGTCCTTGAATGAAAGACTGAGTTCTTTGCAAGATGAATTGCACTCTGGCTGTCACTGTACAGCCTACTATTCTCCTATTTCTTACCCAATTCTTCCATGAGCCTCCGCAACCAAATCATCTCCTTACTAGCCTTTGTAGCAGCAACATACTCTGCTTCCGTTGTTGAAAGTGCAACAACCTATTGCAGTTTTGAAATCCAACTTACTGTTGTTCCACCTATAATGAACACATACACTATGGTGCTCTTCCTGCTGTCTTTATCACCAGCCATATCTGCATCAACATATCCCTCTAGAATAGTGTCTGAACCTCCAAAACATAATGCATGAGAAGTGGTACCTCTCAAATACCTGAGAATCCACTGTACTGCTTTCTAATGCTATTTACCTGGATTATTCATATACCTGCTCACAACTCCCACTGCATGTGCAATATCTGGTCTTGTGCACACCATGGCATACATGAAGCTCCCAACTGCTAATGGCTTGCCAAAGGTGTGCTGACTGGTTTTGCATTATGCATTCTAAACCTCTGCAGCACCTTTTCTATGTACTCACCTTGAGACAATGTCAATTTGCAATTTTTCCTGTCTCTTGTTATTCTCATACCAAGGATTTGCTTTGCAGCACCCAAATCCTTCATCGCAAATGATTTAGCTAGTTTTCTTTTGAGCACATTTATATCATGCATGTTAGACCCTGCAACAAGCATGTCATCCACATACAATAACAAGATAATATATCTTCCGTTATCGAGCCTCTTGAAATAAACACAGTGGTCAGAATGACATCTATCATAACCTTGTTCTGTCATAAACTTATCAAATTTTAAATACCACTACCTTGGAGCTTGCCTCAGGCCATACAAGCTCTTCTTCGACCTGCAAACCAAATTCTCCTTCCGTTTGACCTCATACCCTTGTGGCTGCTGCATATAAATCTCTTCCTCCAAATCCCCATGGATAAAGGCCGTTTTTACATCTAATTGTTCAAGATGCAAATATTCTACCGCCACTAGACTTAAAATAGTTCTAATTGAAGTCATTTTAACAACAGGAGAAAATATTTCATCAAAGTATATACCTTTCTTTTGTGCAAACCCCTTTACAACAAGTCTAGCCTTGTTCCGCTTCTTTCCTCCATCTTCTTCCTTCAACCTGTAAACCCATTTATTCTGCAATATCCTTTTTCCTGTAGGCAACTTAACCAGATCCCAATTCTTGTTTCTTACCAATGAGTCCATCTCCTCATCCATGCCTTGCTCCCACTTCTTTCTAGTTTCTACCTGCATTGCTTCTTCAAAACATTCTGGCTCACTAGAATCAGTCATCAATAAATAATACAGTGAAGGAGAGAATCATTCAAGGGGTCTACTTAACCAGTAGACCTTCTTACAGTTGCAGGAGTTTCAGGTACCTGCTGCTGCTCTTGATTTTCTGGTGCTTTTGGAACTTCATTTTCATTGATTTCATCAAGCACTGTGTACTCTGTGTTTTCCTTTACTTCTTTCTTTCCCCGCAACTGATCTTTGTACATGACCTTTTTATTGAATACTACATCTCTACTCCTAATGATTTTGCGATTTTTAAGATCCCATAAGCGATAATCAAAATCATTAACCCCGTATCCAATAAAGGTACATTTCTTGGATTTAGCCTCAAGCTTTGTTCTATCATCTTTATCAATATGGACAAATGCTTCACAACCAAAAGTTCTCAGAAATGAGTATTTTACATGTTTACCTGTCCATGCCTCCTCTAGAATTCCACCATCCAAAGAGCTTGAAGGCCCTCTGTTTATTAAATAAACAGTGTTTACAGCATCAGCCCAAAATTGTAAGGGCAACCCTACATGCAATCTCATACACCTTGCATGCTCTATGATCGTTATGTTCATCCTTTCTGACACTCCATTCTCTTGGGGTGTTCCAGGGACTGTCTTCTCTCTATGAATCCCATTGTGTGAATAGTAACTGTCAAACTCCTTGCTGCAGTACTCGCCTCCATTATCAAATCTGAGACATTTCAACCTTTTTCCTGTCTCATTCTCAACCAAAGCTTTCCACTTCTTAAAAGTATCAAACACATCAGATTTCTGTCTAATGCAATAAACCCAAGTTTTTCTAGTTGCATCATCAATAAAAGTAACATAATAATGAGAGCCACAAAGAGATTGTACCTGAGCTGATCCCCATACATCTGTATGGACAAGCTCTAACTTTTCACTCTTCTTTTGTTTCCCAACCCTGAGAAATCTAACTCTCTTATGTTTTCCATAAACACAGTTCTCACAAAATTCCAAACTTACCTGCTTCAGATCTGGACGCAGTTTCCTTGAGTGGAGAATCTACATCCCCTTCTCACTCATGTGACCAAGCCTATGATGACACAACGCTGCACCTGTTTCTATGGAAGCTACAGAAATATAATAATCAGTGTTATGAGGACATAAATATAACGTACCTATCCTATCTCCTTTTGCAATTACCATTGATCCTTTAGTAACCTTCCACCACGTTTCTCCAAATGTAGACAAACAGCCGCCATCTCCCAACTTCCCTATTGAGATCAGATTTCTTTTCATAGCAGGAATGTGCCTTACATCCTTTAGTAACCAGTCATTTCCATTATTTAGTTTGATCTGTACCTTACCCTTTCCAACAATTTTACATGGTTCATCATCCCCCAATAACACATGCCCAAAATCACCTTGAACATAATCATAAAAGAATTTCCTATGGGGTGTAGCATGACATGAAGCCCCTGAATCTACTACCCAGTAATCACTAGTATTATCTAATGCAATAATCAAAGCATCTTGTAACACATCACTTGCTACATTAGCTTCCTGGGTAGTCTCTTGCTGCCTCTCACCTTTCTTCTTTGGTGTTCTGCAGTCTTTCTTTAGATGTCCTTTCTTACGGCAATTCCAGCATTCTATTTTTCTGAATCTAGACTTGGATCTTCCCTTTTTAGACTTGCCGTGATTTCTTGGGCTCCTTCCTCTCTCATTTTGGCTCCCTCTGCTCTCCATGGTCAACGCATTACCTGATGTCTCACCTGTGCTTTTCCTTCGCATTTCCTCACTAAGAATAACACTAACAACATCATCAAACTTAAGAGTGCTTGAACTAGGGACAGAGTTACTTACAGCCATGACCAAGCTATTCCAGCTTTCTGGCAATGAGCACAAGATTAGAAGAGCCCTAACCTCATCATCAAAGTTCACTTTTACAGAACTTAACTGACCGGAAAGTGTATTAAACTCATTTAAATGGTCAGCAACAGATCCACTTTCTGACATCTTCATATTAAATAAACACTTCATTAAAAATACCTTGTTAGAAGCCGAGGGTTTTTCGTAGAGCTTACTCAATGCGCTCATCACACCCTCTGTTGTTATTTCTTTCAAAATATTGAAGGCCACTGACAAAGCCAGGCACAGCCGTATTGTTCCTAGTGCCTTTCTATCAAGAACCTCCCATTCCTCATCCTTCATAGTCGTTGGCTGTTTTGCTTTTCCGCCCAACGACAGGTACAAATCTTTATGGTACAGATAGTCCTCCATTTGCATCTTCCATAACTGATAGTTTTGGCCGTAAAATTTATCGACCCTAAAATTTCCTTCTTCAGCCATTGCTCCCACTCGAACCAGGAACCCTTCTTTCCTGCGAGTTTACAAACCAAATAGACCTTTTGGCTCTGATACCAATTGTTAGAAAAACAGGACCGCAGAGCAATAACAATTATACAGTTAAATCAATAAACAAGATACAAAAACACATTAAACATTACAAAGAGACACAGATATAACGTGGTTCACCCAAATGATGGGCTACATCCACAAACAAATTTGCCAGTCCTTTTATTTCAATCCAGAAAGATGAAGGGATACACCCTGCAGCAAAACCGCTGCACTTCCTCTTCACGCTCTCACAGTCTCTCTTCCAGTACAATACAGTACCCACATCCAGTACCATACAGTACTCACATCTAGTACAATACAGTACCCAGTACCATTACAATGGAGCCTCCTCAAGCCTTATAAAGGCTTAATCACATGCAATACCATGGGTCAATACCATGGGCTACAACAAACCATGTGCCCAAACCATGTGCTAGACCTAACCACCTTTGACTCAATCTCGAGTCAAGGTTAACACATGCAATACCATGGGACAATACCATGGGCTACAACAAACCATGTGCCCAAACCATGTCCTAGACCTAACCACCTTTGACTCGATCTCAAGTCAAGGTTAACACTAATAGTACTCTCTCTGCTCCATTGGATTTCTGAGTTCTCCAAAGATAATGATTATAATGTATTTCGGCCATCGTTTCCCTCTGACCTCACACATTAGGGGGCATCTTTTATCCACCTGAATGGCACCTCTCCGTGTGAGTGTCGACATCCATCATGTTGGCACACAAAAGGACATCTATGGATTGAGGGTTTCCCAAAAAAATATAGATGGGCTTATTATGGACTACATTCATCATCCATCCAGCTGGTTATTTTTACCCTTTAGCTATGTCTAGTCATATACGCGACTCTCTATATATGCAACTCACATGTTGTACGCGAGTATCGGTTGTTGCATGCCGCATATAGATGTATACACGGGTTACCCTCATAGCAACTCGCGGGTCATATGTGAGTTGCCAGTATTGATACCCACGTATATCTACCTTTGACATTAAAAATAAAAACACGCGATTACTTGAGATTAGTTAAGCACTTAACCTTAATATCCTTAACTGTCTCAACCTCCTCAACCTTTGAAACTGCCTTATTTCACCAAGTATAGATATAGTCCTTGGGGAGGGTGTTAATTACATACACTTGGAGAGAAAAGTTATGCTGGTGAAGTTTATACAGAAGTCTTTGGAGCAGTGGAACTCAGAATCCTTTGGTTGCAGAGGAGTCCTTGTCTCAGGCGTTGGGTTGTAATCTCTATTCTTTCCATTATTGTTAATAAAGAGAATCCTTCTTCCATATGTGTCTTGAATTTATCTCATGTATTGTAGTTTGATAAACACTTATGTTTCAGCACTCTGTATATGATTAATCTAACATGTTTATATATATGTATCATCTTGCATTTGGAAGATTGACTCTTGACAGGTGAAGGAGAAGCATCCCTGAAGACTTTGGAGGAGAAGCAGAGCGGAAGAGGACAATCTAGGATCAATCGTCGTGTATCAGGTGAGTCTTTCATATCCTCCTATTTCCTTTACTGCACTTTAGAGTCGATTTCCTGCAAGTTTCTTGAGTATGTTGGTAACCCCAGACCTTCGGTTATAAGGTGTTTATTCCTGTACAACACCATGCCAATTGCACTTTTGTGCCATTTGAACTTTAGTTCTCTTGAGTCCTCCAGATGCCTTTCTTTCTGAATTTTATTCAGGCTCCTCTATCCATAGTGTCCTTTTGTGTGAGAGAAGAATTTTCTTTTCATCTCACGAATGGAGAAGAACTTTTGGCAATTTGAAATTCATGATTTTGATACTTTGCTTTGATATGCATTGTTTCTTTAAGGAGTTTTGACTCTTGATAGCCTTTAGGCTTTTCTGAAATCATGGCATGGGATCATTTATATATGATACATTGTTTACCTTGCTTCCTCTCTGTGGGTCCTTTGCCATCACTCCCTTGGACATTTTAAATGTGAAATGGATGGAGCCTCGAAATAGTATTCTAGACCTCTTAATTCTGAGTTATTTACAAGGGGTTAAGTAGGACTTCAATGAATGCATAGCCAATTAGGAACACTTCCTACTAGAAGACATTCTATTGGCTAAACGCAGAGTCTCTTGCCCAAGAATTCAGTTAATTAAGAACCGTGATGTTTCCATTGCAACCAAAAGTTTGCCTCTTTATTCAAAACCAAAATAACTAGCAACAAAGCATTAAACCAAAAGAAAACAACATCAAAGCATTAAACTAAAAAGAGAACAACATCAATTTATTTATGTACAAAACGAAAAAGAAAATTGTGTGCCCACCCTTAAAAATTCTTCAATCTAACGAATTAAAGGGCTAGGTTGTAGTGTAGGTCAAAACCTATCCATGGTCTAATTGTGTTATTTTTGAAATCGAAACCATGTCTACTAGTCTACAGTCATCCTTATCAACTTGAGGAAGTTGAAGGAGCTCAGACTGAGCGTCAATCCTAGAACTAGCCTTTCCTAAGGTATGATGTCTTAGTTCAAGCCCTGTTAGATAATTCCCCATGACAGAATCAGCAGATTCATTTCCTTCCCCCAGCTTTGTGATAGTATGTTTCATGTAAGGTTCTCTCAAAATTTTAATCTGATTTGGGGTAGGCTTATGAGGTAACCATAAATGAGACCAGTCTGAAGCAAAATAACCCTTTAACCTGGAAGACCAATCTCGGTTCAGAATGATCCCATATCCATCCGGTATGTCAGCCACCATAATATCAATAAATTGACAAATCTTATTATTTGCATATAATTGTATGAGAACATTCTTCATTTCTCCCACTACTTTGGCATTTTTTCTGTCCAGTTGCACTACTTCCCAGGCTGTAGGCTTTGGTTGCCCATTAATATTTTTGTAGACTTCAAGTGGCATAACATTTACTGATGATCCCAAATCTACTAAGCAATTATGCACGTTATGATTCAGCATTTCTAGAGTCAAAAGAAAAGGTGGGGTTTTAGCTTTTTCTTCCCAACTTGGTTCGGTGTCTTCTTCCCCCGATTGGTTTTTAGTGGGTACATCCCTTTTAGGCTCCTCAATTTTTTCAGTGTTTTCTTTGTTACTATCTACTTGTCCTTCCATAAGCTTGGCATGCTTGTTGATTTGTTCTGTTTCCTGGTTGACAGTAGTGACATTGGGTGTTTTATCTTCAACATTGTCATTTATCTGTCTCTTGAAATTCTTTTGCAGCTTCTTAATCTTTGAAATTGTTGCATTGTTTTTAATTATCAGATCCATGTCTTTTGTTGTTGTTGGTATGTTTTCGGGCTTAAGAATGCTCCCTTCTGTATCGGAAAGCGAGACATCGTCCCATAAAAACATGGTATCATCTTCAAGTTGATCTATGGTCTTTTTATTCTTTTCTTCTTCACCCCTATCCTTAGTCAATTTAGAGTCCAGCAGCTGATTCATTACCAATGTCATCGAATTTAACCATTGAGGACAATTCTTTTCAGAATGAGGTTGTTGGTGAAAAGTGCAGAAATTCTCCACCCCTACCTCTGTTATATTCATTGATGCTGAATTTGGTGGAGGGATTTTCAATTGGTTGTTATCCTCCCTTTTTTGGTAGTAGGGTTTATAAGTTTTCTGAACTTCCATTTCTTTTTCCAAATTTATTATTCGGTTGGAGAGTTTTTGAATCATTTTTAGCATTCCCTCAAAACCATGTGATTTCTTCTCTTTAGGTTTAGACAGTAATAAGGCTCTCCTCCCAGCAGTTTTTTCTTCATGTAGCTCGAGATAATCTTCTATACTTTCCGTTTCAGCCTCTACCCTTTCTGCCTCTCAATAAGTCTCTGCCAATGTAGGTCTGGCCTTCATTTTGGCAAACATGGCCAGCTCAGGTCCTAGAGCTGAGGTATAATATTCAATTAAGACCTTGTCTGAGGGTCTGTCAGTTTCAGAAAATTTCTTGAGGTATGTTGCAAACCTTTGAGGGAAATGATGTACCTTCTCATTCTTTTCTTTTTTTAATAAACCAAGACCTTTCATTAGTGATGCATGCTTCTTTTGGGCTGCATATTTGCTTCTGAAAATCCTTTCAAAGGTGTCCCAATCAGGAATAGAATTTGCAGGAAAACCAAAGTACCAAGATGCTACTGCTCCCTTAAGGGTATGCGGGAACAATATACAGACAAAATCCTCGTATTCTCCAGCCCTTAACCCTTCTATTGCTAAATATAATCTTTGCAAATGGTCGTCTACAGCAATCTTTTCATCGGGGTTAAACTTAGGCAGTAACTTCTCAAAAGCTTGAGGTAGGTCATGCAATGTAGGTGTTAGGTTCAAAGGTGATCTAGATTTCCAAGCAGGCGGTGGGTTGGGCTGATTCACATTTACACCAGCCATGACCAAAGGTGAGAGAATAGGAGTCTGAGTAAGGAGCAACGTAAGGTGAAACCGGGCTTACTTGCTTCAAAGGTGGAACCAAAACCTGTAAGTCTGCTTCTACAAGTTCTCCCAAACTCTCAGGACTTGGGTCAGGACGAAAGCTTCCAAAAACTTGCTGGTGGGGTAATCTTGGGAAAATAGGTTTCCTTGGCCATCCATGCACTAGCAGCCCTCCTTCTAGCACCAGAAACTATTGAGGCCTGGAGAATCACAGGCGGCAATAGTAAGGGATTCTCCCCAGTCAACTTTCCTAACTAGCCCGTCACTGTTTGGTCTAGGGAATTTGTTCGGTTTGTGGTCCGGCTACCGTAGGTCAAAAAAACAAAACCAAAGGTTTTACCGGTTGCGGCCCGGTCCACCATATATATTTTTGTAATTTTGACTTAAAGTATGATATGCACATGCCTAATTAACATGCAAGGTGATAAGGATGCAAGGAGTAGTCACAAAGTGATGCGCAGGTTCTTACCTTTCATCTTATAACTCACAAGAATCTAAATCACATACACAGTAATAAAGTAAATCTAACTATCTACCTATCCCCGGGGATCCGAAATGTAACTTATCAATGAGTAATGTATATTGTACATGCATTATAAGGAGAAATTACAGATAGCTGGTATTCCTTCACACAACACATGAACTATGAAAGATATTTAGACAATCATATACTTAATTGCTTATGAACAACATTCATTACTCATGGTGGTAATTTCACAGAATAAACTAGAAATCATTCAAACAAGAACATAGGCCCTAAGAGTTAGAACGATCTCACAGTTAATGGAAAAAGCTGGAAAATGAAATAGTTCATCTTCCACCACTCCATAGCATAACATTTGAATGTCCCACCAAACTTTCTCCAACAAGCAAACAATAATTCTTTATTGCAAAAAAAAATAGTTTTTCTTACAATATCTCTTTGCATGTATTACTGGTAAAAAGCCCCTTCTTCTTCTAAGTTCTCTATATTTATACAAAAATAATGAGACTATTGGGCTGCCCACAAATAACCCTTGGGCTTCCCCAACTCTTCGCCTCCCAAAATTTCACTTTCATCAAGTGTTTACAAAATTGTTACATATTACAAAAGTGAACAATCATTCATGAGGAGGACCCCGCTTGAGCATTTAGAAATTTCTTACAAGTGAAAGTCTCTGAGGCGATGCATTCAAACTCAGAAGGTTCCAAAAAATGAATGTTTATCTCGAATTTCGCAGCCTGGTTCTTGATGGCTTCAATTCTGGCTGCACTCAAATGAAGTTGATCTTCTAATAGCTGCACACTGACTGCGGAATGATCTACTTCATTCCTTAAGGTCTAGTCGTTGAGAGCTTTAATGTGCTGCATTTTTGCTTCCTCCTCTTGATACATTTTCTGCAAAATTTCCACAAACAAGTTGTGGTACGGAAAAGCATCTAGCCTCTGCTCCACTTCTACTTGGCACCGATCGTAGGTAGTCAGGAGCCTTCTGAAGAACTCTGTACAAGCCTCTTTCATTTTTCTAACAGCCCTTTTGAATTCCTCGGCTGTATTAATAGAAAACTACAGTAAGTTGTAATCCTGCTTAAGGGTCTGTCAATCTTTCGAGGGTAGCTCTACAGGAACTTCTTCATTATCCTCTAGCCTTGCCATCATTGCTGTCAGGACTTCCTGGATGTCCTGAGACCTATCAAAAAAATACGAGGAGGTCTCCAAAATCTCCTCCAATCGACCATCTTTTTGCAAAACCCGACATATCTCATCTTTTATGGACGTCTGCAGCTGGAGCATCTTGGCTTTTTGTGCCAACACATGTTCCTTGAAAGGCTGGAGATTAACCTGTTGTTCTTTAGCTTCCTCCAAGGGTTCTGTCAAAGAGGTAATCTTCTCTTGAATTTTTGTCTCTTGTTCATGAGATTGCCTCTCATTCGCCTCCAAGGTGGTCTTTTACAGCTCTAGATCCCCTATCTTTCCTAGCAGCTACTCCTTCTCCGCCCTTAATTCTTGATATTCTTGTTGTATTTTCTCTAAACACTCTTGTGCAGTCTCCATAGATCTTCTCTCTGCTTGGAGAACCTGCAGTTCAGCCTTTGAATACTTCATCTCCTTTTGCACGTCTTCAAATTTTCTCGTCAACTTCCTATTTTCTTCTCTCTTTTTTCTTAGTGTGTCTTTCAGTTGAGAAGAAGACTTCTTAGTTTGCTCCAGATCTGTCATTATCTTGTCTAAATTGTCCTCCTAAGCGTGGATCAATGCAGCCCCTGCTCTAATAGTGAATATGGGATCTCGGTCTATTCCATATACGATGGTCATATCAGTTTTCATCTTCCCGGACAGACCCCCTGTTTCAACCTTCTTTTCAGTTCTTTTCACTATCCTTTTTCTTTCCTTGTCATAGAAGATAGTATTAAAATCAGGGACTTCTTCCCCTATATTCTATTCAAAGGGGACCAATCTAAGTGTGGGGCCCATAGACTGTCCAAGTGTGCTGACAGCAAGTACTTCTGGGTCCTGAACCTCGAGGTTCTCCACGTCCTGGGTCTGAATGCCAGCTATGTCAGAGGCTGACTATTCTGTCGCTATCTGGGTCAGCTGCATCCTCTCTTCCTCCTGTTTCCAAAGCTCCCCATCTAGCTTCCTTTTTCTTTCTTCTTCTTCAAGTTTGGCCTCTTCTTATGCTTTTCTGGCTACCTCTTGTACAACTCTTCTTTTCTCTTCTTCTTCTCCCTTCATCCACCCCTTGGCTTCTTGGGCTAACCTTTGGGGTTCTTTGTTTCTTTTCCTGGTTTCCTCATCGGCCTTTGCTTGCTCATCCTGCCCCTTTCCACCCTTGGTAGTGATCTTCTTTTTGAACCTTTTTCTCAAGGCTGTTATGTTCAATGCACTGCAGAAGACGGACTCTTCTCTGTCCCAATGGTGGGTGTATTCGAAATGGACATTGTTCTCTTTGCATTGTTCGACCACTTTGTTGTGGGGGTCATTACTGTGGAAGGGAATTTCCCCAAAATGAAACTTTTCCAACTCTTCCATGAACTCATCTGCCTTCTTTACTCTGGTAAACTTATAACTCCCCAACCTGAAAGGAAAAGGAGGATATGCAGCCTTCTTGTGCTCAAATAAAAATCTTCCTATGCCATCCAAGAAGACTTGCCTAATAGCCTTTTTATGAACTATATAGTCTGTGGCATATTTGGGTAGTAGGAAGGGTGCTCTAGAGCCTCCAAACATTCTGAAATAGAGCCCTTCCTCAGTCAGGTAATAATCAGCATATTCCTCGATCACCTGTAATTCCTCCTCAGACATGCGGTCACACTCTTTCAGGAAAATAAGAGTATACAATAGCATGATAAAATGTTCACAGACCTCCCTGTAATGACTGTGGTACTTGTGAGCCCACAGTGGTTTGTATGCGGAGTAGACATGCATCCTTTCCTGGTCCCATATGCATCTTAGGCCGGGGAAAGGTTGATTGCACAGTATGAAATCAATGATTATGGCGCTCATGTAAATTCTGACCTCTTTTGGGACACTCCTCCCAAAGCTGAGGCCACACAGGCTGAAAAACTATTCAACACTATGTTGGCCCAGTTGAAAATGGACCCCTCTGTCGCAACATAAAAAATAATTGGCATCCACTCCAATTTGAAGCTTTTGCCATGAGCTCTCCCAAAAATTCTATTGAGCATTAAGGCAATGAACCTGTATGGGGTCCTTAAGCTCACAATGTCATATTCTCCCGTCAGCCTGGTTCTAAATTTTCTTCAAGGCATCAGCATTCTCTTAAGGGTCTCAACAAGGTCCATTCTGATGTTTCTCAGCCAATCTTCAGTTAAAAATATTTGTGCTTCCGGTAGGTTATAGGCCAGGGATACATATCCTGGGCTATATGCAGCATACCCTTGTTTGTCAACATTCTCAAGAATCATCGTGGTTACATCTTCTCTGGGAAGAATCCACCCAATCACTTCAGAGCATGGAAAGAGCTCTGGTCTTGTAGCAATCTTCATTAGTGAAGACCTTTCTATATTTGTGTATATGCCTTCTTCCTCAAAGCCTATATCAGGCACCTCTCGGCGCGTGATCAGCATGTAGATGTCTCCCCACTGATACTCAGGCTCTACACCAGTTATGCACTTGGTGTCCTCATAAATATATTTGGTCTTGGTGATGATTTCAACGTCGAGATCCTCTTCAACCACAGGGACCTTATTCTTTTGACGCTTCGACATTTTGAGTTTGGAATCTTCGTGTCATATATGAAATTGTAAACATTAGGTCATTTCCGGATAAGTTGCAAAGATTGAGATAACAATGTACAGTGTTTTACTTCATCTAGGTTTAACATGACGGAAGTTAATTAAACGACGCAAATATGTGCACGCTAATACTTCTGTCTAATACTAAAAACGGCTCCATCAACGAAACTTGAGTGGGAAACAAAATCTACATTAAAATGAAGAAACCTTGGGCTCTCTGTGGGCACCATGATCATTTTGCTACGTAGAACGACAGGGGGAATTATTCAATCTATTCAATGGGGCGCTTCAGGAACAACACTGCCTATGTGTCGTCTACGGTCAAAATAACGTTGTGCGGTCATATACTTCCCCAGACCGGCTTGGGTTCAAAACCGACCGTCAACCGGGTTGCTTCGAAAAAGTGGGATAAATGCGGCAGGGTTTAAGGATGAGGGAAACTTGAGCGGGGGAAACCAGCCTAGCAACTCACAAGGTGGCCATGAAAAATTTTCCCCTAACGACCTATTATAAAATGGGGCAGACTGGTGCAGACAGTGTAACAGCCGTCTGCACCAATTTCCCCAACCACAAGGCGCAGGGTCGAAAAACATAATGGCCGCCGAGGAAAACTACCCTGTGGGGCACAAAACGCCCCCATTGACAGTTATGCTACCCGCCCCCATTATATATGCATGTAAACGACGGGGACCAAATAAAAACAGTCGTGGAAAAGCTAACCGTGGAACAATAATCAAAACGCTCAGTCAAACGGAACGGGATAAGGCGTACAAGAGCCTACCTGGCACTGTTGCGTGTCTGGTGGGAGAAAATTGTTAAGCTTCCACGGTTGAGCCACCTGGGAATTAGGGTACACCGATAGAGAGGTCCTAGTGAGCTCGAGCAAAATGACAGCGCATGAAAATGACAGTGCAAGACAGTCCCAAAATAGCAATAGAATAATCAACACTCGACCCCATATATATATATATGGTCAACCATAAGTGGCGGGAGAAAAATCGGACGGCGAAAACACAAGGATCGGAGGTCACCGGAACATCTCCTCCGCAACATCGGGTGGTAAAACAACTAGGAGAACCACCAAGACATCCGGGAGAAGCCAATACGCATCGGAGCTCGCAAGACTAACGTCGGAGCGATAGGGGAATAAGGAGCCGCAACGGCGGAATCATAAAGTACATCACATTCCGCAATAGGCAAAACTATAAATCATAAAAAAAATCAACTTAAAGACCGGAAAGATAGCGCTTGTTGTAGCCGCAACGGCGGAAGCTGAAAACTTAAGGATTAACGAAACAACAAAGCGGGTTTGAAAAGTAAATCCATTTGTTGGGGGACTTTGTAGTCCGTCGTCCGCAACTGCGGAGGACATAGGATCAAAATGTTCCGATGTAAACCCAAAATTCAGCTGATTAAGACAAAATGCATCGGAGAATATTATCGAAGCTAGATGTTTATTTCTTCTCCGCAACGGCGGAAGCACCAGTAAATAAACTTCCGACTAAAAAACTCAAAATGCATTCAAAGGCAACGGTGAACTTAAACAAGTAGTGGATCATTTTGGCATTATGAAAAGTCTTTCTGAAGGACCAAATCAAACAAAATCAAACCAATACAAGCACAAGGAGGGTCCCAAAATTTTTTGAATTTTGGGAAAATTGTTGTAGCCGCAACAATTGGCGACTACCTGGTGAACCCCAGATTTTTTACTTAACTTCTTCCCAGTAAAAGACTGTCTGTCTCAAAAGTTGAATTCTTCTAAATGCTTGTATTCCTAAGTTGGCTAACCCATGCATTTAAATTATTGAGAAGCAGTCCATTCTTCGGGTAGTGAGATACTCAAAATATTTGCAAGTCTGAATAACTCTTTTGAGGCCTAATAAGTGAGATTTATTTAATTCCTGTCCTTAGGTAGTTTCTAGCTCGGACACCACAGGATTGTAACATGTGGTAAATAGCACTATCCCTTTGTTCCTCATTCCCATCTATTATCCACCTGAATGGCACCTCTCCGTCCGAGTGCCGACATCCCTCATGTTGGCACACAAAAGGACATCTATGGATTGAGGGTTGCCCAAAACACTATAGATGGGATTATTATGGACTACATTTATCATCCATCCAGCTGGTTATTTTTACCCTTTAGCTATGTCAAGTCATATACACGACTCTCTATATATGTAACTCGTGTGTTGTACGCGAGTATCGGTTGTTGCATGTCGCGTATAGATGTATACGCGGGTTACCCTCATAGCAACTCGCGGGTCATACACGAGTTTCCAGTATTGATACCCGCGTATATCTACCTTTGACATTAAAAATAAAAACATGCGATTACTTGAGATTAGTTAAGAACTTAACCTTAATCTCCTTAACTGTCTCAACCTCCTCAACCTTCGAAACTGCCTTATTTCACCAATTATAAATACAAGCCTTGGGGAGGGTGTTAATTACATACACTTGGAGAGAAAAGTTATGCTGGTGGAGTTTATACAGAAATATTTGGAGCAGTGGAACTCAGAATCCTTTGGTTGTAGAGGAGTCATTGTCTCAGGTGTTGGGTTGTAATCTCTACTCTTTCCATTATTGTTAATAAAGAGAATCCTTCTTCCATATGTGTCTTGAATGTATCTCATGTATTGTAGTTTGATAAACACTTATCTTTCAGCACTCTATATATGATTTATCTAACCTGTTTATAGATATGTATCATCTTGCATTTGGAAGATTGACTCTTGACATGTGAAGGAGAAGCATCCCTGAAGACTTTGGAGGAGAAGCAGAGTGGAAGAGGACAAGCTAGGATCAATCGTCGTGTATTGGGTGAGTCTTTCATATCCTCCTATTTCCTTTACTGCACTTTAGAGTCGATTTCCTGCAAGTTTCTTTAGTATGTTGGTAACACCATACCTTCGGTTATAAGGTGTTTATTCCTGTACAACAGAACTGGTGACTCCGTTGGGGAGCCCAGACTGCTATAGGTTGTTTCTGTCACCCCTGACCAGTCTTTGCTTTGAAGTTGGTGTGTGGTATTTTATCCAGGTTCATACTTGTTACAGTGTTTGAAAGTCTTGTAGATTTGTCTTAGTTTTTGAGAAAAAATTTGTACATGTACGCGGGTTGCTCTTCTGCACAGTCACGTATAGAGGCCTACATATGCGGGTTTCCCTATTGGATAGTCGCGTACAGTACACGAGTTGTCCTTCTATATAGTCGCGTATAAGCCTGTAAATAGGAATTTTTTAGGATTGGGTTTGCTTGTCCCTTTCTTTGTGTAATTCATGTTTGTTAGTTGGCTTTCTTGATTAATGTTGTGTTGTTTGTCTGAAGACCTTAGGTGACCACACTTTGTGCTTTTTCGAAATCCCTTGGGTTTGTTTTGCTTGGATTATTTTATGTTTGCATGCTGAAGTAGCCTGGCTTGTTTGGGTTATAGGGTGAAGTGTCTCTGTCCAGATCAGTGATCAGGGTCTTAGGCACTTCTTTTCCAGTCTGTCTTTTGGAAATGGTTGGTTTGTCACTTGCCTTTATTAGTTTACAGTGATTTTTGTCATTGTGTACACCCAAGTTAGGGTTCCTAGTCTTCCTTTGTTGGTTGTTTCATGGTTCTGTTAGCCTGCTTTACTTCAGTTTGTTGGTTTTATACAGTTGATTAGGTCCAAGTTTACTCAGGTATAGTGCATTTAAGGTGTATGGTAGAGTTTAAGCATTTTTAAAAGTGAAAAGAAAACATTGTCAAGCTTTTGCATTTTGCTTTTGCATAAGTAGTGTTTATTTCAGTTTAAAAATATAATCTCAAAAGCTACAAAAAACATAGGCTTAGTTTCTTTTATCGTTTGCATTTAGTTCATCAATATATATTTATAAAAAACAAATAGAAGTTTGCTTTAATAGTGGTAATTTGCTTTGGAAAATACACCTTTACTTTTATTTATTTCTTATCGAGTCAAAAACACCATAAGTACATCACTCCATTTCCTTCTGAGTAAGAAACAACCCTTTAAAATGAACGCATAATTAAAATTTACTAGTAATTTTTGTTTTTAGGGGCCTTTCACCTACTAGCTTAGGCTAGACTTGTGGGATAGGAAGTGTAAACTTCCCATAAGTTTTAAAACTCAGACGTAGTGGACCTTTCTTTAGGTAAATCCTTGACTTTATTGATTGTATCTGGGAAGCTCCTCTTAAACGAGAGTTAAGCATGAGGCCGCGTGGAGGCTTGGACTGAGGAGATAACCCTCTGATTCCTTGTCAAAACATAAATTAGGACTTTTACACATCTGGGGATTCTGTCCTAGACAGAGTTTTGGGCTCAGCTACCCTGCCCATGCGTACGATTCGGGCTTGCGACTGTCCCCCCAGACTGTTGGTATAGTTAAGGTAGCCTTTAGTCTCTTGACATTTAGGGTTCATACCTAGCTAAACCAGAAGGCTATTTCTGGTTCACCTTGAACGGGCTTGGAAGGTAACCCTTGTTGAAAGTGTAGGAGGGCGGTTGGGTGATTCCTCTGCTTGTGCCTAAGAACCACTTCAAGGATGCCAAGTAATCATTCATCAGTTTTCTTCAGGAAAGTACATCTTTTACCCTTGTTTGATTGCTTGAGGCTTTAGGATTTTTATAGTGTATGCTCTGTGGTTTTGTTTGTGTTTAGTTGGCCTTAGGGTGTGATTTCTCAAATTTTCAATCATGGAGGACCAACCTTTTAGAAGGTCAAGAAGGTTGAGAAACTTTCCTCCTCTCGTCACATTGGAGCCTCCACCTCCACCCCAAAGGCAAAGATTGGACACGGACGGTTCATTTGAACCGGTAGGAATAAGTGAAGTTCTTGGTGAACCAGAACTTATTGCTAACAGTTTTGATGTTGATACAATGGAGATAGAAAACTTGCAAAATGACAAGTTTGCAAGAAATTTGAACACCCCCTTGACTGATTTAAACGATCCTGTGATTGTTCAGGTTAGACCTTTTGATTCACCTGTATTAGATGTCCCTGTGGGTAGGATCATGTCTTCTGCGGAAGAAAGTCCTTTTGTGTTCACCTCATCCGTTCCAGTTGAAGGGGTACTACCTCCCTCGGTAGGTTCCCCTAGATCCAGTTTACCTTCTACACCTTTGACTCCAGCGAGCCGGGTGGTTCAACCACCGGTTCACTCAAACCTAGCAGGTCCTTTTGGTGACATGGTTACTTGGATCCCCAGTATACCTACTATTCCTTCTTCCTTTCCATATACTACCCAGAGTGGTCCGGTAGGATCCTTGGTGTTTGTCCAAGGATTTCCTTGAAATAGGGGGCACATTCCCCCATCCTCTCCATACGTAGGTCCATCACCTTCTTATGTAGGAGTGCAGTTTGGGAACAATACCTCTTAGGGGAAAAGTTTCCAAACTTCGATTTCAGTTCCATTTACGAGCTCTCCCTTTTCGCTATTCAGCGGAGGGATACCGGCTCCTATCTTTCAGACCCCTGCTTCTATGGGGACGACCCAAAATTCTTATAGTGCACCTCCCACACACAATCCTATGGCTTATGGATGGAATCCGTTTCAGAGTAATCTACCCACTTCGCAACCGGTGGCTGGGGGCAACCCCACTTTTACCCATGGGAATTCGGGGGCAGGTCCCTCTAATCCCTAGGCTGGCATATTTAGTACCCCGGTTCGACCCAAACTTCTGTTTCTGGCAACTTTAAACTTGCCAGATTTGTCAAAATTGATGAATGACCCAGTGAGGGATGACCCTTTGTGGCCACCAGTTCCCACCAAATTGCCATCAGACATCCCTAAGTTCGATAGCAAAGTTGTTTAAGATCCTGGGGCTCATGCCACAACATTCCATTTATGGTGTTCTTCAAATTCACTGAATGAATATTCAGTAAGTTTGAGGCTGTTCCATAGAACCTTAACAGGTACGGCGGCAAAATGTTATATCGAATTGCCTTCTGCTGCTTTCAATAGTTTCTGGGACTTGGCTAGTGTTTTTCTTAGCCACTTTCAGCTACCAGTCCGATATGATTTTGGAACGGACTTGTTGTCTACTTTTAGGCAGAATAAGGCTACCCACATCTCAGATCACATCCAAGAGTGGAGGAGGCGAAAGAGCCTAATAAAAGCCACTATTCCTCCTGAGTTTCTTTTAGAGTGGTTCCTTAAATCATTGTTGCCATACATATCTAAGGATGTTTCCACCTCAGGAGTGACAAATGAAGAAGAAGCCATTCTCAGGGCCCAGCAACTGGATTTGATTTATTCACAATTTGGGATCTTATATGAGATCATCCCTGAGGCACCGAGGCCTACGCATGATGCGGAGAATCCTAAGTCTGGACCCCATGTTGATGGTGTGGTTGGGTCCGTCAACTCTCCCACCGTAGAATATTTGGCTAAACAACTTCATCAGTTGTCCATCAAGCAGTCTATGGTGGAGGTAGCAAAGGCTGCCCCCTCCCCCCAGAGTGCAAATGTTTTTGCACAAACCTCTCAGAAGGGAAATCAACAGCCCAACGGGAAGAAAAAGAAAGGCAAGAAGGGAGAGGGAATCCAAAACAAGCAAAATCCCGTGAACAATGCTGATGGGGGAAAGAAAGCAAAGAAGAAGATCAAGTTCCCGTGTAAGTTGTGCCACGAGGACCACCTTACTCACCTTTTTCCCCTTATGGATCAATCCCAGAATCTACTTAAAGCTCAAAAACTGGCTGTCCTGAATGATCCTTTTCCCCAAGGACAGAACTTTGCTCCAGCTTCTAACGTAGCAGGGGGCACTCAAACTGCCCCTCACCCAAACTATATCAACATGGTTCGATCTTTGACTTTGTTGTAGACAAGGAACAAAAATTATGAGAAAGAGACTCTTGAGAAGGGTAAAGCTGTAGGTGAAACTTCCAACCCTCTCACAATAGAGAAGCCTGCTGAAATTATGCCGAAGATACCCAAAGGTGTCTTCAAGAAGACCTTGCATAACCCGAATGCTAGGGCTGCTTCAAACTACTCCGTGGTTGAAGAATTAGCTCAAACCCCGTGTGCAATGTCAGCTTTAGAGGTGTTACAGAGTTATCCCGCTCAGCAGGATGCCCTCTTAGCAGCTTTAGTTAGCATGGACTCTTCAAGTCTCATGGCGAAGTTTCATTTATCTGATGTTAAAATTCGCCTGCCTTACCATGTAGCTTTATCAATAGATGTCATCCATGGTGGTAAGACCATTGGAAGGGAAGCTTTGATGAGGGGCTTCTACATGTGTTATGTCATTGACCTGTTGGAAAGCTCTTGGATCCCCAGAGCTGGTCCCATCAAACACTTTGCTTACTGCTTTTGATGGAAGATCCTTCCATCTACATGGTATCCTGCTGGCTTTTGAAATTAAGTTGGTAGGCAAAGCAGTGTCTGTTGAAGTAGAAGTGATTGATGCTCCTTTGGACTACAATATGCTTCTAGGAAGGAACTGGACTTATTCGATGTTCGTTATTGTGTCAGTCTTTTTTCATGTCGTGGTTTCTCCACATGAGGGCAAGTTGGTTACTATTGATCAACTTGATTATACTCGAAAAGGTCGTTTAGAGTCTAATGAGTCCGCTGTGCCATTGGTTGATCAGGTCAAACCTGCTGCACAGAGCTTGGGGGCTGGAATGTACACATCACTGATGGGCACATTTGATCTTCCATCCCCGGTTAGTTATATTGGTTCTACTAGTGTGGGAAAGTCCATCGCTACGGTTGTCGATAGGACTAATCCTTGGGTTCTTCCAACTCCCCATGAGCTAGAAGTTCCCTTATCGGCAATGGAGGTAGCTTATCAAGCTATCACTCAAGCCACTGTTGATCCCATTCCAGATCCTCTAACAGTCTCGGATGATCTGGAAGAAGTTTATTTGCCCGCATGGGCGGAAAACTCTTCGCATTCTATAGATTTCTTAGACATGGTTTTACCTTCCGATGAAGCTATTCTGGAAGCCATGAGTGGACGTGATAAGATTTGTGAGGATCTTCATCATCGATCCTATTTTCTTCCAGAACTAAGCCCAATAGAAAACCAAGAGTTTCGCGTGAGACTGTCAGGAGATCCATCAATTGTTGAACATGAAATCCGAACATATCCTGATGCCAAGCTGGTTCGACAAAAGTTAAGACCTGCTAATCTGCGCAAAGTAGTCGCTGTAAAGGCTGAAGTTGAAAAGCTGTTGAGAGCTGGTTTTATCTATCCCATAGCTTTGACTAAATGGGTATCCAACCCTGTTCCTATTGATAAGAAGCAAGGGACTATTTGTGTTTGTACAGACTTTAGAGATCCCAATAAAACTTGTCCTAAGGACAACTATCCCACACCATTTATAGATCAAATCATAGATGTCTGTGGGGGAAGTGAGGTGTTTTCGTTTATGGATGGTTTCTCTGGATACAATCAAATTCAAATAAAATTGGAAGACCAACATAAAACTGCTTTCATTTGTCCTTGGGTTACCTTCGCGTATAAGAAAATGCCCTTTGGATTGAAAAATACTAGGGAAACCTTTCAACGGGCTATGAACTTCGCTTTCCATGACATTAAATCCATTGTCGAACAATACCTTCATGATCTACCTACACATTCTCGTAAGAGGATCCAACATCCAGATCATTTACGGTTAATATTTAAAAGATGCAGACATTATAAAATCTGTTTGAATCCCCACAAGTGTGTATTCTGCGTCGAGTCAGGAAGATTACTCGGGTTCATTGTCTCTAGTAGAGGCATTCAGGTGGATCCATTGAAAGTTGAGGCCATTGTAAATCTGCCTCCTCCTCGTTCTCTCAGGCAACTTCAAATCCTGCAAGGAAAGTCTAATTTTCTTCGACGTTTTATTGTTAATTATGCCAAGATCACTAAAGGTTTCATGCACCTGCTTAAACAAGACACCCCATTTGTATGGGATGAAACCGCACAACTTGCGTTCGAGACATTGAAAAAAGCTTTGCTGTCGGCACCCTTATTACGTCCACCATATTATTCTAGGGGTTTTATATTATATCTGGCCGCCTCGCATTCGACCATTGGGGTAGTACTAGTCCAAGAGGATGATAAGCTTGTAGAGCATGTCGTTTATTATCTTTTCCATGCTTTGGCCGGACCTGAACTTAGATACTCCCACGTTGAGAAATTAGCCTTAGCAGTTGTTTATGCTGTGTAGAGGTTACGTCACTACATCTTACTGAGGACCACCATAGTAGTGGTGGATGTGAATCCGTCCTAATATGTTCTATCCCGATGGATTGTTGGGGGAAATTTTAACAAATGGATAGTCATTCTCCAAGAGTTTGACTTGGATTTCCAGTCCTCTAAGTCTAAGAAGTCCTTAGTTTTTACTGAACTTATAGAATAATTTCCTACTGAAGAAGATGTAGTGGTTGAAGATGACTCATTCCCAGATGAGCTCATTTTCTTGATATCCACCTCTAATCCTTGGTATGGGGATATTCTTATATATCTCCATACTTTGAAGTATCCTGCAGCTTCCTCAAAGGAGGAACGACGTAAATTACGCCTTCATGCCAAGAACTACCTCATTATAGGAGATACATTATATCGACGAGGGGTGGATTCTGTTTCGTGTCCTTGCCTTACTCATGAGGAAGCAAAGATTGTCGTAAATGATTCCCATAACGGAGCATGTGGGGGTCATTTATCTAGGTTAGCAACGGCCCAGAAGATATTGCTTTCCGGTTATTTCTAGCCCACGATCTTTAAAGACTGTGTGGAAGTAGTGAAGCACTGTCATCCGTGTCAGCTTTACACCAGGAAAATGCGGTCACATCCTGCTCCATTATTTCCCGTTGTCTTAGTAGGCCCTTTCATGAAATGGGGGATTGATTACGTGACATGCAACCTAGCCTCAGCTGGGGGGCATAAATACATCATTGTCGCTATTGATTATTTTACAAAATGGGCAGAGGCAATGCCTACTTTTAAAGACGACGGGGAAACAACATCTTTCTTCATATTCAATCAGATTATCACACGGTTTGGTATACCCAAAGCTATTGTCATTGACCATGGCAGTCATTTTCAAAATGGCATGATGATGGAACTGACTACCATGCTCAGATTCAGACAAGAACATTCTTCTCCGTACTATCCGCAAGCAAATGGTCAAGTTGAGGATGTCAACAAAACTTTAAAAACTATCCTTAAACGTACAATTGATGTAGCCCGCTCTAACTGGCACATCATGTTATATCCTACTCTTTGGGCCTACCGAACCAACGTAAAAACTGCTACGGGTTTCTCCCCTTTCCAACTAGTTCATGGAGTGGAAGCAGTTACTCCGATTGAATGTGAAATCCCGTCTCTAAAGATAGCCATTCATGTGTTACTTGATACGACTGATCTTGAGGAACGTCTGGTACATTTAGAACACCTTGATGAACAGTGTAGAGATGCGCTGACTGCTAATCAGGCTCATAAAAATAGGGTCAAAACTCAGAATGATAAATCGGTCAAACCTAGGGTTTTCTCTGAGGGGGGACTTGTCTTGCTTTGGGACAAGGATAAAGAACCTCTGGGGGCAAAAAAATTCAAGGCAATGTGGTTAGGACCTTATGTCATGTCGAAAGTTTTGAAGAAGGGTGCATATGAGTTAGTTGATTTTGATGGGAATAAGTTGCCTGAGCCTAGAAACGGGCTCTACCTGAAGAAGTACTATGCTTAGGCTTAGCACTTTTTCTTGTATTTTTATTGTATGTATTTTTTATGTACAATAGGTTGTCAGTTTTGTTTTTTATACTATCTGTTGGTTGTTGTAGATTTCTTCTGAAAGGTATATAGGGTTTGCTGATGGCACCAGCCGTCATACTTGTAACCTAGCTTCGGCAGCATGGGTTATCTACTCTCCCTCAAGACAGCTTGTCGCTGCGGGAGGCACTTGTTTAGGTCTTGCTTATAATAATGTTGTTGAGTATAGGGTTGTAATTAAGCTCCTATGGGATGCTTTGTCACGTGGCATCACCTAGCTTGAAGTCCATTTGGATTCTCAGTTGGTGGTTTCCCAGCTCAATCGATCTTATCAGGTACGAAATCCTATTTTACTACGTCAGTTCATGCAAATTCGTTTATTGGAAAGACATTTTGAGGTTATTACTTTCAATCATATTCCACGAAATCAGAATTGATTGACTGATGCATATGCTAATTACATTTTAGATTGGAATCTCACACACATTTTTTAAAGCACACATATGAAAAACATTTGTAAATAAACTGACAACCAACATCAATATATATATATATATATATGTAAAATATCTATCTGTAGATAGGTTAGGTATGATCCTCAGATCCCGTCATATACAAAATGTACAAAAATGTGGATCATAGTCCATCAAAATGCCCTAAGTCTAAGCTAGACTTCCCTAGTCACTAGGACCACCTTGGTCCCCGTGATCTCTATGCACTCTGGCTTCCTCAGCCTCCTCGGCTTCGACAGCCTCCACCGCCTCTATATATACGAGCATTGCTCTAACCACTCATCTGAAAAGACGTAGCCAAACTGGTGGAACTCTAACTACGAACTCCTGCATGGCAGTCAGGATATGCTCTATCTGTAAGGTCGGTACTCATTGGGTCAGCCTGGACAGCTTCCCCTCTAGAACCCTGATCAATCCTGGATCCTTGCCTTTGACAGGACGGACAAACATGCGAGGGTTCCCTTCAGGGAGGACTAATCCAATATCTACATTTTGATATATTTATAGGATTAAGACTTGTACATATGTATATATTTATTATTTTAAAATTTCATAAAAATTTGAAAATGATAAAAATTTAAAAATTACTTACCTAGCTCTCCCCATGCTCCTCCTGGAGGGAGGACAAGGTCGGGGTCACCTTGAAAGTCCATCCCGGCATATGGAAACCGCTCCAGTCCCGGTAGCTATCGTTCCCACAAGGTATAGAAATCATCATCATATACGCTGTGTACTCTGTCTCCTCCTCCTTGACAGAGGAAGATGCCTCCCCACCTCCTCAGCCTCGGTTGACGTGGAGATCTGACCGGTAGAGGTATGGCAGGACTGAATGCTGGCACTCTCTCGAAGAATAAGGACACTAATATGCTAGCATAGCCAAAAAAATTATGCCTTCCTCTCTTGCAATCGGATAGTTGCCTCCTCATGATAGGGACAACTCCTGAGCACCAATCATAGAGAGCACCGCGAGAACAGTCAACTGCTAGCCTCATTTGGTTCCTTGTGGCCAAATGTAAAGAGGAGGATCCTGATACCCTCAGGATGGTCCTAGCAAGTACCTGTAGAGTAAAGTCTCGGATATGTCCAACTAGAACGCAGGTCCCTCTCTTTTGAGTACCCGGTGTACAGAACACATCTATATAGTTTTGGACACTTAAGGGGTCACCGCCCCTGCCACTGCCCTCTAAGTTCACCAGTGCCCCTCGTCATGACAGACTGGTTATGAAATATATGTCTTCAGTGGTAATCTCCAAGGTTTCATCCTGTAAGTTGAACATCCCCTACTCATGATCCCAATAATTGACCATGAACTCAAGTATGCGGACATTGGCCCGCATGGGCGATGTACAAAAGAATTTTAGCAGCCCGCTTGTGCGTAATGCATGCATAGTGGGCGCACTTTGGAGTGCTGCTTGGTCCATTTTTTCATGCTCCCTTTCCCTCCATTCCAGAACCATCTTTTACCTAGCAAAAATAAGTAATTTGAATCAGTATTTCCATACCAAAATTTAAAAAAATTTGCCTATTTTAAACCTTTTATCCTTCACTTAGCATACGCGACTGTCTAGTTAGACATGTCGCGTACTGTACGTGACTGTCTAATTAGGAAACTCGCGTATAGAACGCGTGTACATGAGTTTTCATATAGGCAACCCACGTATGCGTCGTGCTACAGTTCAAGATGCTTTTAAATATGGAATTCAGACTCAAACTTAATAATTGCTTGGATCAAAATGAAGAGCTCAAGGTGTAGGCTTACCTGCAACTTGCGGATTTCGATTTCGTCGGTTCAATTCTCCACAATGATCGATCAAAGGTAGAAGGCCAAACTTGCTTTTTATGGCTCAAAAGTTGAAATGGTGAGTTTTGTTTGATTTTTCAACTATTTATAGAAATTATATTTCTTTAAGTGGGTCTTTTTCTATAGTTTGAAAATCCAATAAACTAATACCATATTTCTTTATGCTTTGGAACAGGTTTGTCACTTTTACAAAGTGTTGTTTCTCCCATAGGGTGGTTTTGTCATTTCCAATACATTTTGGCATTTTTATTCATTCCACATTAACCTTAGCATTCAACATTTTGCCACGGACTATGGTATTCTAAGCCATTAGTTCCCTGTTTTTACCATTGTTCTTCCGTGGATAGAACCCTTTTTCATGAGTATTCTTCTTATATGCCTATGTTATTCTTTGGTACTCATGCCGCAACTGTTTCAGGTTCAGGGGTATCCTCTTAGCTATTTTTCATGCCAAATAGAGCTTCTTTTGAATCTATTTTTACAAGCTATCCATTTATAGGACTCCCCACCCTTATGGAGTTTCTTTAGGCCCAGGTTTGACTCCTTCAAAATAGACTTGACTGCCGAGTTAACTCATCCATTCAATCTCATTAAGAATATGTGAATGGGCATCCACATTGGTGGTAGGTTATCTCTTTCTCGGACCATGCGGAACAATACAAGAAAGGATCGCTCTCTTTTCTTTTGAATTGAGAATAGTATTCTCAGGTATAGGTTTATCACTTTTCCGGACCTGAAGGACTAAATTTACGGAAAAGGAACACCCGGTTTGAGCTTAGTTTTCTCTTTTTTGTGCTCTGGACCCAAACTTGAAAAATATTCCGAGTGTACTTTGTGTCTTTGTCATGCTCGTTAAATACTTAAGAACAAAGCAACGAGTTCATTGTTGTAAGCCCCATTTCTCATAACCAAATGGATCTTTCTGAGTGATCTTGCTTTCCTTCACACTCGTAAAACTCAAGCTATTTTATGTTGTTCTGGAAGGAGCCTTGGGTAGGTGGTAATTTAACCTTTTTCGGACCTCCCTGACTAAGTACGAAAAATTTTCACCTTTTCTTCTTCGAAAGTTAACAGAGTTCTTCTGTGGTATGTTTTATACTTTTTCAGCCTTAGGAGACTAAATTGGATGAAAAAGGACTCCCCTGGAGTCTTATTTGGAGTTTTCAGACTCTCTAAATGTGAAAACACCAACTGAGAATGTACTAGTTCGGGCTCATTAAATCCACGAATCAGTGACTCTATCAAGCATTATTTTCCTGTCTCTTCAAGCTTGTTAAAAAATGAAGAGGGAACCGAGTTAACTTTCCTGGACTCGTTAAAATTTAACAGGGAAGGTAAGGAAGAAGTTTTCTCTTGTTTTTAGTAGTGGTAGCATGTCATCCTTGAACATAGCACTCCTTGTTTTTTCCGATATCCATGTTTCAGTGATCACTTTTTGTTCAGCTATTACTTTGAGTTTCTTACACCTCTTGTCCGTTATACCTGGGGAATCTGATCATGTCTCCTACATGACAGATAAGTCTAGTTGTTCTATCTATAAGTTATATGCTGCCTTGGTTCATCTCTGTGTCATGTTCATTGTTCAAGGACTCTACCCAATGTATGATTTATAGCCTGATCCCATCATTGTTATATCTGTTATCTATTGTGTCTCCCTTCTTTTGCTTAGTTCCTAGTCACTCTTGCGATCCGTTGGAGGATCTATTGCCTTCCTTATCACAACATGGTTATGTTTCAGTACTTCCTGATGACGAAGACCTAGAGTTTTGACGATCGTATCTCAAGATTCACTTCCATCATTTGTGAATTCCTTTGCTTCAGTTGTCGATTATCGCCTATTGATTGACAAACTGTGGAATCCTTTCCATGTTCACTTCAGCTTACCCTTATTCACATGGCTTGGATTTTACTGGTTCCTTGGGATTATTTATGAAGACCTTAGTTCCTCATTAATGGACTAAGTTGCGCAATATTATGTTCTATTCATATACACAGCTTCCAGATCTTTGAAGACTCATCATTATTGTATATTTTGGCTTCGATCCACCTTTGTAATATACGTGGTTTTCATACCCATATCATATGATGTACTCAAATATTGTAAAGGAGCTAATGTTCCAGTAAATTGAACATAGCATCCTCAGATGTAACTTTGTTTATGACATTACTATGTATTTGTTTCAGGTACTCTCTCTGCTCCATTGGATTTCTGAGTTCTCCAAAGATAATGATTATAATGTATTTCAGCCATCGTTTCCCTCTGACCTCACACATTAGGGGGCATCTGTTATCCACCTGAATGGCACCTCTCCATCTGAGTGCCGACATCCCTCATGTTGGCACACAAAAGGACATCTATGGATTGAGGGTTTCCCAAAACACTATAGATGGGATTATTATGGACTACATTCATCATCCATCCAGCTGGTTATTTTTACCCTTTAGCTATGTCAAGTCATATACGCAACTCTCTATATATGCAACTCACGTGTTGTACGTGAGTATCGGTTGTTGCATGTCGCGTATAGATGTATACGCGGGTTACCCTCATAGCAACTCGCGGGTCATACATGAGTTGCCAGTATTGATACCCACGTATATCTACCTTTGACATTAAAAATAAAAACACGCGATTACTTGAGATTAGTTAAGCACTTAACCTTAATCTCCTTAACTGTCTCAACCTCCTCAACCTTTGAAACTGCCTTATTTCACCAAGTATAAATACAGGCCTTGGGGAGGGTGTTAATTACATACACTTGGAGAGCAAAGTTATGCTAGTGGAGTTTATACAGAAGTCTTTGGAGCGGTGGAACTCACAATCCTTTGGTTGCAGAGGAGTCCTTGTCTCAGGTGTTGGGTTGTAATCTCTACTCTTTCCATTATTGTTAATAAAGAGAATCCTTCTTCCATATGTATCTTGAATGTATCTCATGTATTGTAGTTTGATAAACACTTATGTTTCAGCACTCTATATATGATTTATCTAACATTTTTATATATATGTATCATCTTGCATTTGGAAGATTGACTCTTGACAGGTGAAGGAGAAGCATCCCTGAAGACTTTGGAGGAGAAGCAGAGCGGAAGAGGACAAGCTAGGATCAACCGTCGTGTATCAGGTGAGTCTTTCATATCCTCCTATTTCCTTTACTGCACTTTAGAGTCAATTGCCTACAATTTTCTTGAGTATGTTGGTAACCCCTGACCTTCGGTTATAAAGTGTTTATTCCTGTACAACACCATGCCAATTGCACTTTTGTGCCATTTGAACTTTAGTTCTCTTAAGTCCTCCAGATGCCTTTCTTTCTAAATTTTATTCAAGCTCCTCTATCCATAGTGTCCTTTTGTGTGAGAGAAGAATTTTCTTTTCATCTCACGAATGGAGAAGAACTTTTGGCAATTTGAAATTCATGCTTTTGATACTTTGCTTTGATATGCATTGTTTCTTTAAGGAGTTTTGACTCTTGATAGCATTTAGTCTTTTCTGAAATCATGGCATGGGATCATTTATATATGATACACTCTTTACCTTGCTTCCTCTCCGTGGGTCCTTCGCCATCACTCCCTTGGACATTTTAAATGTAAAATGGACGGATCCTCGAAATAGTATTACAGACCTCTTAATTCTGAGTTATTTACAAGGGGTTAAGTAGGACTTCAATGAATGCATGGCCAATTAGGAACACTTCCTACTAGAAGACATTCCATTTGCTAAACGCAGAGTCTCTTTCCCAAGACTTCAATTAATTAATATCCCTGATGTTTCCATTGCAACCAAAAGTTTGCATCTTTATTCAAAACCAAAATAACTAGCAACAAAGCATTAAACCAAAAGAAAACAACATCAAAGAATTAAACTAAAAAGAAAACAGCATCAATTTATTTATGTACAAAATGAAAAAGAAAATTGTGTGCCCACCCTTAAAAATTCTTCAATCTAACGAATTAAAGGGCTAGGCTGTAGTGTAGGTCAAAACCTATCCATGGTCTAATTGTGCTATTTTTGAAATAGAAACCATGTCTACTAGTCTACAGTCATCCTTATCAGCCTAAGGAAGTTGAAGGAGCTCAAACTGAGCGTCAATCCTAGAACTGGCCTTTCCTGAGGTATGATATCTTAGTTCAAGCTCTGTTAGATAATTCCCCAAGACAGAATCAGTAGATTCATTTCCTTCCCACAGCTTTGTGATAGTATGTTTCATGTAAGGTTCTATCAAAATTTTAATCTGATTTGGGGTACCCTTATGAGGTAACCATAAATGAGACCAGTCTAAAGCAAAATAACCCTTTAACCTGGCAGACCAATCTCGGTTCAGAATGAGCCCATATCCATCCGGTATGTCAGCCACCATAATATCAATGAATTGAAAAATCTTGTTATTTGCAGATAATCGTATGAGAACATTCTTCATTTCTCCCACTACTTTGACATTTGTTCTATCCAGTTGCACTACTACCCAGGCTATAGGCTTTGGTTTCCCATTAATATTTTTGCAGACTTCAAGTGGCATAACATTTACCGATGATCCAGAGTCTACCAAGCAATTATGCACGTTATGATTCAGCATTTCTAGAGTCAAAAGAAAAGGCACTAGGGTTTTATCTTTTTCTTCCCAACTTGGTTCAGTGTCTTCTTCCCCCGGTTGGTTTTTAGTGGGTACATCCATTTTAGGCTTCTCAATTTTTTCAGTGTTTTCTTTGTTACTATCTACTTGTCCTTCCATGAGCTTGTCATGCTTGTTGATTTGTTCTGTTTCCTAGATGACAGTAGTGACATTGGGTGTTTTATCTTCAACATTGTCATTTATCTATCTCTTGACATTCTTTTGCAACTTCTTAATCTTTGAAATTGTTGCATTGTTTTTAATTATCAGATCCATGTCTTTTGTTGATGTTGGTATGTTTTCGGGTTTATCAATGCTCCCTTTTGTATCGAAAAGTGAGACACCGTCCCATAAGAACATGGTATCATCTTCTTGTTGCTCTATGGTCTTGTTATTCTTTTCTTCTTCACCCCTGTCCTTAGTCAATTTAGAGTCCAGCAGCTGATTCATTACCAATGTCATCGAATTTAACCATTGAGGACAATTCTTTTCAGAATGAGGTTGTTGGTGAAAAGTGCAGAAATTGTCCACCCCTACCTCTATTATATTCATTGATGCAGAATTTGGTGGAGTGATTTTCAATCGGTTGTTATCCTCCCTTTTTTGGTAGTAGGGTTTATAATTTTTCTGAACTTCCATTTCTTTTTCCAAATCTATTATTCGGTTGGAGAGTTTTTGAATCATTTTTAGCATTCCCTCAAAATCATGTGATTTCTCCTCTTTAGGTTTAGACAGTAATAAGGCTCTCCTCCTGGCAGTTTTTTCTTCATGTAGCTCGGGATAATCTTCTATACTTTCCTTTTCAGCCTCTACCCTTTCTGCCTCTTCATAAGTATCTGCCAATGTAGGTCTGGCCTTCATTTTGGCAAACATGGCCAGCTCAGGTCCCAGAGCTGAGGTATAATATTCAATTAAGACCTTGTCTGAGGGTCTGTCAGTTTCAGAAAAGTTCTTGAGGTATGTTGAAAACCTTTGAGTGAAATGATGTACCTTCTCATTCTTTTATTTTTTTAACAAACCAAGACCTTTCATTAGTGATGAATGCGTCTTTTGGGCTGCATATTTGCTTCTAAAAATCCTTTCAAAGGTGTCCCAATCGGGAATACAATTTGCAGGCAAACCAAAGTACCAGGACGTTGTTGCTCCCTTAAGGGTATGCAGGAACAATCTACAGACAACATCCTCGTATTCTCTAGCCCTTAACCCTTCTATTGCTAAATAGAAGCTTTGCAAATGGCCGTCTACAGCAATCTTTTCATCAGGGTTAAACTTAGGCAGTAACTTCTCAAAAGCTTGAGGTAGGTTATGTAATGGAGGTGTTACGTTCAAAGGTGATCTAGCTTTCCAAGCAGGCAGTGGGTTGGGCTGATTCACATTTATACCAGCCATGACCAAAGGTGAGAGAATAGGAGTCTGAGTAAGGAGCAATGTAAGGTGAAACCGAGCTTACTTGCTTCAAAGGTGGAACCAAAACCTGTAGGTCTGCTTCTACAAGTTCTCCCAAACTCTTAGGACTTGGGTCAGGACGACAGCTTCCAAAAACTTGTTGGTGGGGTAATCTTGGGAAAATAGGTTTCCTTGGCCATCCATGCACTGGCAGCCCTCCTTCTAGCGCCAGAAATTGTTGAGGCTTGGAAAATCGTAGGCGGAAACAGTAAGGGATTCTCCCCAGTCAACGTTCCCAACTAGCCTGTGCCTGTTTGGTGTAGGGAATCCATCCGGTTTGCGGTCCGGCTACCGTAGGTCAAAAAAACAAAACTAAAGGTTTTACCAGTTGCAGCCCGGTCCACCATATATATTTTTGTAATTTTGACTTAAATTATGATATGCATGTGTTAATTAGCATGCAAGGTGATAAGGATGCAAGGAGTAGTCACAAAGTGATGCGCAGGTTCTTACCTTTCTTCTTAGAACTCACAAGCATCTAAATCACATACACAGTAATAAAGTAAATCTAACTATCTACCTATCCCCGGGGAGCCGAAATGTAATTTATCAATGAGTAATGTATATTGTACATGCATTATAAGGAGAAATTACAGATAGCTGGTATTCCTTCACACAACACATGAACTATGAAAGATATTTAGACAATCAGATAGTTAATTGGTTATGAACAGAATTCATTACTCATGGTGGTAATTTCACAGAATAAACTAGAAATCATTCAAACAAGAACATAGGCCCTAAGAGTTAGAACGATCTCACAGTTAATGGAAAAAGCTGGAAAACGAAATAGTTCATCTTCCACCACTCCATAGCATAACATTTGAATGTCCCACCAAACTTTCTCCGACAGGCAAACTATAATTCTTTATTGCAAAAAAAAATAGTTTTTCTTACAATATCTCTTTACATGTCTTACTGGGAAAAATCCCCTTCTTCTTCTAAGTTCTCTATATTTATACAAAAAGAATGAGACTGTTGGGCTGCCCACAAATAACCCTTGGGCTTCCCCAACTCTTTGCCTCCCAAAATTTCACTTTCATCAAGTGTTTACAAAATTGTTACATATTACAAAAGTGAACAATCATTCACGAGGAGGACCCCGCTTGAACATTTAGAAATTTCTTCCAAGTTAAAGCCTCTGAGGCGATGCCTTCAAATTCAGAAGGTTCCAAAAACTGAATGTTTATCTTGAATTTTGCAGCCTGGTTCTTGATGGCTTCAATTATGGCTGCACTCAAACGAAGTTGATCTTCTAATAGCTAAACACTGATACCTTTTCGTCTGGTCGTCGAGAGCTTTAATGTGCTGTATTTTCGCTTCCTCCTCTTGATACCTTTTCTGCAAAATTTCCACAAACAAGTTGTGGTCCGGAAAAGCATATAGCCTCTGCTCCGCTTCTACTTGGCACCGGTCGTAGGTAAACAGGAGCCTTCAGAAGAACTCTGTGCAAGCCCCTTTCATTTTTCTAACAGCCCTTTTGAATTCCTCGACTGTATTTATAGCAAACTCCAGTAAGTCGTAATCCTGCTTAAGGGTCTATTGATCTTTCGAGGGCAGCTCTGCAGGAACTTCTTCATTGTCCTCTAGCCATGCCATCTTTGTTGTCAGGACTTCCTGGATGTCCTGAGATCTATCAACAAAATACGAGGAGGTCTCCAAAATCTCCTCCAACTGACCATATATTTGCAAAACCTGGCATCTCTGATCTTCTATGGCCGTCTGCAGCTGGAGCATCTTGGTGTTTTGTGCCGGCACATGTTCCTTGAAACTCTCGAGATTAACCTATTGTTCTTTAGCTTCCTCCAAGGCTGCTGTCAGAGAGGTAATCTTCTCTTGAAGTTTTGTCTCTTGTTCATGAGATTGCCTCTCATTCGCCTCCAAGGTGGTCTTTTGCAGCTCTAGATCCTCTATCTTTCCTAGCAGCTGCTCCTTCTCCGCTCTTAATTCTTGATATTCTTGTTGTATTTTCTCTAGACACTCTTGTGCAGTCTCCATAGATCTTCTCTTTGCTTGTAGAACCTGTAGTTCAGCCTTTGAAGACTTCATCTCTTATTGCACGTCTTCAAATTTTCTCTTCAACTTGTTATTTTCTTCTCTCTCTTTTCTTAGTGTGTCTTTCAGTTGAGAAGAAGACTTCTTAGTTTTCTCCAGATCTATCATTATCTTGTCTACATTGTCCTCCGAAGCGTGGATCAATGTAGCCCCTACTCTAATAGTGAATATGGGATCTCAGTCTGTTTCGTATACGATGGTCGTATCAGTTATCATCTTCTCGGATAGACCCCCTGTTTCAACCTTCTTTTTAGTTCTTTTCACTATCCTTTTTCTTTCCTTGTCATAGAAGATAGTATTAAAATCAGGGACTTCTTCCCCTATCTTTTGTTCAAAGGGGACCAATCTAAGTGTGGGGCCCATAGACTGTCTAGGTGTGCTGACAGCAGGTACTTCTGGGTCCTGAACCTCGGGGTTCTCCACGTCCTGGGTCTGAATGTCAGCTATGTCAGAGGCTGACTGTTCTGTCGTCGTCTGGGTCAGCTTCATCCTCTCTACCTCCTATTTCTAAAGCTCCTCATCTAGCTTCCCTTTTCTTTCTTCTTCTTCAAGTATGGCCTCTTCTTCTGCTTTTTTGGCTGCCTCTTATGCAGCTCTTCTTTTCTCTTATTATTCTCCCTTAAGCCACCCCTCGGCTTCTTGGGCTAATTGGGCTAACCTTTGGGCTTCTTCATTTATTTTCCTGGTTTCCTCATCGGCCTTTGCTTGCTCATCCTGCCCCTTTCCACCCTTGGTAGTGATCTTCTTTTTGAACCTTTTCCTCAAGGATGTTATGTTCAATGCACTGCGGAAGACGGACTCTTCTCTATCCCAATGGTGGGTGTATTCGAAATGGACATTGTTCTCTTTGCAGTGTTTGGCCACTTTGTTGTGGGAGTCATTCCTGTGGAAGAGCATTTCCCCAAAATGAAACTTTTCCAACTCTTCCACGAACTCATCTTCCTTTTTTACTCTGGTAAACTTATAACTCCCCAACCTGAAAGGCAAAGGAGGATATGCAGCCTTCTTGTGCTCAAATAAAAAGCTTCCTATGCCATCCAGGAAGACTTGCCTGATGGCCTCTTTATGAACTATATAGTCTGTGGAATATTTGGGCAGTAGGGAGGGTGCTCTAGAGCCTCCAAACATTCTGAAATAGAGCCCTTCCTCAGTCAGGTAATAATCAGCATATTCCTCGATCACCTGCAATGCCTCCTTAGACATGCAGTCACACTCTTTCAGGAAAATAAGAGTATACAATGGCATGATAAAATGTTCACAGACCTCCCTGTAATGACTGTGGTGCTTGTGAGCCCATAGTGGTTTGTATGCGAAGTAGACAGGCATCCTTTCCCGGTCCCAGATGCATATTAGGCCGGGGAAAGGTTTATTGCACAGTATGCAATCAATGAGTATGGCGCTCATGTAAAATTCTGACCTCTTTTGGGACACTCCTCCCAAAGCTGAGGCCACATAGGATGAAAGACTATTCAAAACTATGTTGGCCCAGTTGAAAATGGTCCCCTGTGTCGCAACATAAAAAATAATTGGCATCCACTCCAATTTGAAGCTTTTTCCATGAGCTCTCCCAAAAATTCTATTGAGCATTAAGGCAATGAACCTGTACGGGGTCCTTAAGCTCGCAGTGTCATATTCTCCCGTCGACCTGGTTCTAAAGTTTCTTCTAGGCATCAGCATTCTCTTAAGGGTCTCGACGAGGTCCATTCTAATGTTTCTCATCCAATCTTCAGTTAAAAATATTTGTGCTTCCGGCAGGTGATGGTCCAGGGCTACATATCTTGGGCTATAGATAGCATAGCCTTGCTTGTCAACATTCTCAAGAATCATCGTGGTTACATCTGCTCTGGGCAGAATCCACCCAATCACTTCAGAGCATGGAAAGAGCTCTGGTCTTGTAGCACTCTTCATTAGTGAAGACCTTTCTATATTTGTGTATATGCATTCTTCCTCAAAGCCTATATTAGGCACCTCTCGGCGCGTAATCAGCCTGTAGATGTCTCCCCACTGATACTCAGGCTCTACACCAGTTATGCACTTAGTGTCCTCATAAATATATTCGGTCTTGGTGATGATTTCAACATCGGGATCCTCTTCGACCACATGGACCTTCTTCTTTTGACGCTTCGACATTTTGAGTTTGGATCTTCCTGTCATATATGAAATTGTAAACATTAGGCCATTTTCGGATAAGTTGCAAAGATTGAGATAACAATGTACAGTGTTTTACTTCATCTATGTTTAGCATGACGGAAGTTAATTAAAAGACGCAAATATGTGCACACTAATACTTCTGTCTAATACTAAAAACGGCTCCATCAACGAAACTCGAGTGGGAAACAAAATCTACATTAAAATGAAGAAAGCTCGGGCTCTCTGTGGGCGCCATGATCATTTCACTATGTAGAACGACAGTGGGACTTATTCAATCTATAAAACGGGGCGCTTCAGGAACAACACTGCCTATGTGTCGTCTACGGTCAAAATAACGATGTGCGGTGATATACTTCCCCAGACCGGCTCGGGTTTGAAACTGACCGTGAACCAGGTCGCTTCAAAACAGCGGGATAAATGCGGCAAGGTTTGAGGATGAGGGCAACCTGAGTGGGGGAAACCATCCTAGCAATTCACAAGGGGGCCATGAAAAACCTTCCCCTAACGACCTATCGTAAAATGGGGCAGACTGGTGCAGACAGCGTAACGGTCGTCTGCACCAATTTCCCCAACCACCAAGCATAGGGTCGAAAAACATAATGGTCACAGAGGAAAACTACCCCATGGGCCACAAAACGCCCCCATTGACAGTTATGCTACCTGCCCCCATTATATATGCATGTAAACGATGGGGACCAAAGAAAAACAGTCGTGGAAAACCTAACCGTGGAACAATAATCAAAACGCTTAGTCAAACGAAACGGGATAAGGCGTACAAGAGCCTACCTGGCACTGCTGCATGACTGGCGGGAGAAAACTGTTAAGCTTCCATGGTTGAGCCACCTGGGAACGAGGGTACACCAACAGCGAGGTCCTAGCGAGCTCGTGCAAAACGACATCGCACGAAAATGACAGTGCATGACAGTCTCAAAATAGCAATAGAATAATCAACACTCAACCCCATATATATATATGGTCAACCATAAGCGGTGGGAGAAAAATCGGACGGCAAAAACACAAGGATCAGAGGTCATAGGAACATCTCCTCCGCAACGTCAGGTGGTAAAACAACTAGGAGAACCGCCGAGACATCCGGGAGAACTCAATACGCATCGGAGCTCGCAAGACTAACATCGGAGTGATAGGGGAATAAGGAGCCGCAACATCGGAATAATAAAGGACATCACATTCTGCAATAGGCAAAAATCTAAATCGGAGAAAAAATCAACTTAATGACCGGAAAGATAGCGCTTGTTGTAGTCGCAACGGTGGAAGCCAAAAAATTAAGGATTAACGAAACAACAAAGCGGGTTTCAAAAGTCAATGCAATTGTCGGGGGACTTTGTAGTCCGCCGTCCGCAACTGCGGAGGACATAGGAACAAAATTTTCCGACGTAAACCCAAAATTTAGCTGATTAAGACAAAATGCATCAGAGAAGATTATCAAAGCTAGATGTTTATTTCTTCTCCACAACGGCGGGAGCACCAGTAAATAAACTTCCGACTCAAAAACTCAAAATGCATTCAAAGGAAATGGTGAACTTAAACAAGTAGTGGATCATTTCTGGCATTAGGAAAAGTCTTTCTGAAGAACCAAATCAAACAAATTCAAACCAATACAAGCACAAGGAGGGTCCCAAAAATTTTTGAATTTTGGGAAAATTGTTGTAGCTGCAACAGCAAGGCATGGAAAACTTCTTACGAAGATTTGTTGTCAACTTTGCCAATTTAACTAGAGTCTTCATGCATCTATTGAAGAAGGACACCCCCTTTTATTGGGATGAGTGAGCGCAGGATTCCTTTGATGCACTCAAGCGAGCCCTAGCATCAGCCCCAGTGATTAGTCCCCCGGACTATAGCCATGATTTCCTACTTTATCTGGTCGCGTCCATGGAGATGATTGGTATGGTTTTGGTTCAAGAGGATGAGGAGCTCCAAGAGCATGTCATATATTATCTGATCCAGAACCTTATTGACGTAGAGATTCGTTATTCTCATGTCGAGAAGGTTGCTTTAGCTACCGTACATGCGTTTCAGCAGTTGAGACATTATATTCTCCTTCGCCAGACCTTGATTGTAGCCCATGTCAATCCGTTTCAATTCATCCTCACCTGAAGGATGATTGGGGGGAAATATAATAAATGGATTGTCATTCTGCAAGAATTCGATCTCGAGTTTGTTTCAGAAAAATTGAAGAAGTCTTTAATTTTTGCAGAGCTTATATTGGATTTCCCGAGCGAGGCCGAGGAGTTGGTTTGTAAAGATATGTTTGTCGATGAACACATTTTCTTAATCTCAACTTTAGACCCATGGTATGGGGATATCATAATATATTTACAAACACTGAAGACCCCTACTCACCTCTCGCAAGATGAACGACGATGATTACGTCATGTCTCTAAGAACTACCTTATTGTGGATAACACTTTGTACCGCCATGGGGTAGATTCCATTTTATGACATTGTTTAACTCATGAAGAGGCTGAGGTAGTGCTGAATGATTGCCACGGAGGGGCATGTGGTGGTCATTTATTTGGGCTTTCTATAGCTCAAAATATCTTAAGAGCGGGTTATTTCTGGCCATCGATCTTTAAAGATTGTGTTGATGTGGTCAAGAGGTGCCACCCTTGCTAGGTGTTTGCATGTAATATGCACTCAAAACCTGCCCCATTACATCCCATTATCACCGCTGATCCCTTCAATAAGTGGGGGCTCAATTTTATGGATTTCAACCTAGCTTCGACTGGGGGGCACCATCATATTATAGTGGCTGTTTATTACTTCATGAAATGGGATGAGGCTATGCCTACAGTAAAATCCGATGGTGAGACAGCCGCTCACTTCGTATTCAACCAAATTATTACTCGGTTCAGGATTCTGAAAGAGCTTGTCATTGACCATGGCTCACACTTTCAGAACCGTATGATGGAAGAGTTGGCGTCGAAGTTAGGGTATAAGCAAGATCATTCATCTTCTTACTACCCTCAAGCGAATGGACAGGTAGAGGCAGTGAATAAATCACTCAAATCCATTCTCCAATGAACCATCGCACAAAGCAAAATAATTGGCACATCATGTTATATCCTGCTTTGTGGGCATATCGAACCGCTGTTAAGATTGCCACTAGTTTTTCTCCATATCAACTTGTACATGGAGTGGAGTCAATATTGTCGGTTGAATGCGAGATTCCTTCTTTGAAGCTAGTTGTATAAATCTTACTAGACACTTCACCATTGGAGGAGCGTTTGGTTCACCTTGAGGAACTTGATGAGCAGCGTCAGGATGCCTTGGTGGCTCTAGAAGTCAATAAACGTCGCGTAAAGTTCCAGTACAATAATTTTGTCCATCCAAGGTGGTTTAGTGAAGGAGACTTGGTCCTTTTGTGGGATCAACTGAAAGAACCCTTGGGGGCAGGGAAATTTAATCCTATGTGGCGGGGTCCTTACGTGGTCAAGCGTGTGTTAGAGAAGGGTGCGTATGATTTAGTGGATTACGAAGGAACGGCCTTGGCAAAGCCTAGAAATGGGCTCTATCTCAAGAAATACTATGTATGATCTTCAGCCAAGGTTGCTTATTGTATATTAGTGTAAAGTTTTGCATATTTAGGTCTCTTTCTTATCATGATCGGGTTTGTGATGAGTTTCCGTTTCTTTTGGAAAATGTCAATGGAATATTCCACCTACATAGGATTCGCGGATGGTTCGAGCCGTCACACTCAACACTCAGCCTCTGCTGCTTGGGTGATTTATACTCCTATGGGTCAGGTACTGTCTTCAGGAGGCGTATGTTTGCGGCCATCTTCCAACAATGTTGCTGAATATAGTGTTTTTATTGAGCTTCTACGAGATGCCATTTCACATGGTGTTCTCTCTCTTGAGGTACGTATTGATTCGGAGTTAGTAGTGTCACAGCTTAATGGTTTGTACCATGTTAGAGATCCGACGTTATTGAGAAGATTCTTACGTGTGAGATTGTTAGAACGACAATTTGACAATATAACATATATACACATTCCAAGAATTAATAATCAAGTTGCTGGCTCATATGCTAACTATGTGTTGGATTGGCATTTGTTTCATTCACAGTAAATTCATAACAAACACAATTTTTACACATGTAAATAAATAAACCGATCACCATAAAAAAAATTATATATAAAAGCCAAAATTTGATAATACATAGTATAGTACCAACATATAATACACGATAGTACAAAATGTATACACTCCTAGGTGTCTAATCCTATGGAGGAGGAGGAGGGTTGTGATCATGGAAGGTCACTACGACTCTAGCTAGCCATCGGAACAATCGCACCCATGCTCATGGTACACCCACAACCTAGCGCTGCATAGGCTCAGGCAAGTCCTCGACTTGTGCCATGGGAGCCCTATGTGTCAGTCTGACAAAATGGGTATGAATGCTCTGGAGCGTCTAATCTGCATCCACACCCATGATATCATCTCCTCTTCCCCTCGGTCTATGACGAGGGAAGCCCTCTGGCCACCATGGTCCCACATTTGCACACAAATGGTAGATGTCACTATGTATTGTCACGCAAAATATGTCTTTTTGATTCCATATAATCAAGAAAACACAAAAAAAATTAAATAACTCGAAAAATTCAAAAAGAGAGGGTGGAGATTTGTTACCTATATCGCCATATGCCGAACCTGGTGGTAGCGGCATGTCCGGGTCCCCCCGAAAATCTATCCCCGCATAGGGGTAGTCATCAATGGAAACTATCTGCCGTTGCCACCATGAAAAGAACTCAGTTGGATAAGGGTTGGCCACCCTACCACCCCCCAGTCTGCGCATCACATCTGCCCAACGCCGTTGGGATGGATCTCGAACCCTGTGAAGAGGAACGTCCACTCTGGGGATCAATCCTAGAACACGCTCGAAGAAAAACATGCTCAGTATACTACTGAACCTGAAGTTCCGCACTCTAGCTGCCTTACACTCACTAAGCTGATGTTTCATGTTGCTCAGTAGTGTATTGCTCCAGTCATAAATCATGGGTCTCATGCACTCCACTGCATAGAACATTAGAGGTCACGAGGCCTAGTGGAGTGATGCCAAGCCTGCTATCCTACCCAATGTCAATAGTATGGCATTTAGGCCCAGAACCTATATAGCGTTGGTAGGGACCTGACTCCCCACCTTCTCTGTGTCTGGATAGCAGTACACCACAATGTACTTGTCGATAGTCAGGCCACCTCCTGGCCCACCATGAGAACAAAGGTTCACTACTTCCCCTCGTCTAGAAAGCCCTGTAATAAAGTATATGTCCTCCACTTCTATAGTGAGGGACATCCCATCTATCTGAAAGGACTCTCAATATGGATCCCAGTAATCCACCAGCATCTATAATAGTCTTGGTTTGGCCCTCAAACCACCAAGACACCAAAACTTGTAGAGTCCACATGCACATAGAGCTTGTTGAGCCATTAGATCGGCCCTTACTGCTTCCTCTACCTCACCATGTTCAGGCTCTCTCCACTCTAGGACCATCCTGCACAAGAAATTGCCAATTTTCCCATTATATTATTGAAAAAACCTTATGCGCAGCCTCATACACGACTGTTTTCAAAACAGCCGCGTATGTATGCGGGTTTGAGGGCATTTTCTGCGTATATCCAACCCTATACGTGGAAAAACCCTCGATTTCTACGTGGGCCGCAGTGCCCTTTTTAGTTTAGCCTAGAAAGCTTGATTGACCATGGAATTTCATAAAAATTGCATCAAAATGAAAAAGAAGAGCATGGGTAAATACCTGGAAGAAACGGTAGTGGATTCCACCGGCTCGATCTCCTGAAATTCGCTATGGAAAATCTGAGCTCAAATGGGTAAAAGTTTCAAATGTTTTATAATATTTTGAATTGTTTACTATTTATAGAAATTTTTCAAATATTTGAAAATTTTTACCCCCTTTCCTATAGTTTTGACATTTTCTAACCATTTTGGACAATTTTTTACATAATTCATGATGTAGATGACCTTTTTCAGTGCCGTTTCAACTGTTGGATTGACCCGTTCGTGCCGATCTCAGGTATCATTTCTAAACTGGCATATAGGTTAGGTTTCATCACCGTTTGCATTTTGCATGACCTTATGACCATCTCATCATGACCTTAGGTAGGAACCCACTCTATTATGTCACGGAACGTTCTTGCTGCTTTAGAAGTGGTATGATATGAGTGGTAGAGCTTCACCTTACGTGGGTAGCCTAGTTAGTGCCTTATTTGCATTTGGTGCCCATGCTGACGTTTTCTCCTTTAGGGTCTGGAAGTCCATTGTATAATACTGCCATGACATTTCACAAGAGCCTCATACTCCTCTTAATCTTTTGCTGGCCTGTTTCCCTCAGGACTCCCTCATGTCAAGTTGTGAATGCATTATCATGAGCTTTGCCTGCCTTATTGATCTTTATTCCGGCTCCCCTGACATTGTGTTTCAGCCATTTAGCCTGAGCTTGTCTCATGTCTAGCCATGCAGAGCCATCTTTTATATCCTTCGCAACTTATTTCCCTTTTATTGGGAGGGGATTTTCCCTCGAGTGTCGATATCCTACACATGTATCCTTGCATTGAGCATAGGTATGTTCCACTGCTTGGAACTAGTTTGTTGGCCCTTATGACACTCGTCTCCTCCTAGTCTGTAACTATAAAGCCATTTTATTCTTTTTCAAGCTTTTTAAATAACTGAAAAAGTCAAAAAAAATAAAAAAACCAAAAATCCGGACAAGGAAAGATGTTATCTTTGGCAGCTATCGAGTCGTGTCGCCTTCGAATAGAGCACTGTATATCACAACCCTTGGTTGGGTTATAGTTTGACTTTAGGAGCTATACTCGTTTATCTGAGTTTATCTCCACCAACTGGTTAAGCTTACAGTCCCTATGGAGCCTCTGTCGATGCCTCCTGTGTCGCAGAGATGTCCTAGTTTGTATATCGAGTCTATGTTGCCTTCATTCAGTCACCATAAATCGTTATGCTCTTGTTCGAAGGAAGTTGAAGCCTGAGTCGGCCATTCCTTAGTTATCTTGACTTTGCATGTCGGCCATTCCCGGTACAATTACTGGTTCATGCACCTTATGATTGAGTCCTTCCACATTATACAGCTTTGCTGAGTACCTCGTGTTGGATGATGGGGGATTCCTTAATGCCCTCCTTCCAGTGGATTTCATCCCATCGACTTCATATCATTTATTCTAGGATTGGAATCTAGAGTCATTTTGAGTACCTTGAGACTTGTAGTCATCAATGGCAGGTTCTCTCACCATCAACAATCTTTGGGAATACATCAATGTCCCCTGATCGATGGATCCTCTCAAGTGTTCGACCTCAACACATTTATTCACACTTGTTAGTTTGCACTCTAGTACCTTGATTCCCATTTGCATTATCGGTGGGTGATCTTGCATCTGGTAACGGTATACATTAATGACAGGTAATCAGACGATGGACTACTATGTTCGACCTCGACACCTCTATTTGCATAGTAGGACATGTACTCGTAGCGGTGTGTGTAAAAGACTTTCCATATTGGTGGAATCTTTTATATGCTACCTCCTTGATTGTGCCATTGTTCATGAGATTTCAGCTCTCGTGACTTGATTCCAGTATATGTCAGACATTTCCAGCCATTATGGAGATCTTGATCTATTATATATCTTCAGCCATTATGGAGATCATGGTCCTTTGTATATATTCATCATGGAGATTCTAATTTATGTATATTGTACGTGGCGATGACCACTTATGTGATACCTTGTATCCTGCCTATCCATGGCCATTGTACTCTTATGTATCTGGGACTGCTATATATATTTGTAGTTATATGCAGAGTTGTATTATTGTACTATACTGATTGGGTTTCTGGTCTTCCACTTGGGATTCTTCATCACTCCACTTCTGGGATGGACTTATAATGTATTTCAGCCATCGTATGACCCCTATGACCTCACACATTAGGGGGTATCTGTTATAGCTTATTTTACCACTCCAGGTGAATCACACTTTGTATGGCCTTCCCCTATCCCGCTGCAGACTCCTTAGACCCCATGGACCATTTTTTGTCCTTTGATGTTTCATTGATCATCCCTATAAACATGTGAAAAATTCTATACGCGACTTTTAATCCCTTAATCACGTATATACATAGGTTTGACCACTAAAACCGCGTACATCGGGATGTGTACAAAATCCAAATCCTTTTGGAGTTTTTCTTGACATGGATCCAACTCACTTGACTCCTAACATTCCCTATGCCTTGAGATCACTTGAATTCGACCTTTCATTACCCCTTTGAAAATCTATATAAGGAACTCTATGGTACATTGAAGGCATATGAGAGAATTGAGAGCAAAGAAACTATAGTCCATTGTTGTTGGAACATATGCTTGAGTCTGCATCCCTTTGTCTTTTGGAGCACTAGTGTGTTCTTCCCAATCTTGCCTTTTGCTTGTGAGCTTGCTATCGAGAGATGGAGGATTGAGGTGGTGGAGGCCCAAGTGGGGGATTCAATTTCTCCAGTTCACAGACGTGTCGTCAGAGGTTGTATCTATTGTAATCTCTAATTTATATTAATAGAAATATATTTTCCTGTCGAATAATGTGTGTTTGAATGAATATATTATCCATGGGATTATTTCAAATGCTTATACATTGTTGATTATATATGCTAGAATAGATCTAACACCATGATATATAGTATGCTTGTATTGTTTACTTGTTGTTGAGGAAGTAATTTATCAATTCAAGCTGAAGTTGGAAAGCTCAATGGGGATCTACTTCAACCGTCTGGAATAAAGTACGAGGTCCGATCCTTTAGTGTTAGACATTTACTTTCTATTGCATATTGGAAAAGATTGATTTCTGGAGTCAAGCTGTCTATTGTGGTACCCCAAGCCATAGGAATTTCTCTCCGTAACAACCCCCTTATTCAGTGCCAGCAAGAGGAGGCCAAGAAAGACTCAGGGATAAAGGAAGCGGTCTCAAAAGATATGGAAATAGGTGACCTAGACCTAGACAGGATGGAAGCAGCTTGTTCTGATAAAGACCCTTCCCAAATTCCCCCTCAGCAATTTTCCCTGCTAGAGAAAGCCATTATTCAAGCTAAAACTCAAGCTCCCTAGGAGTTTTTGTTGAATCCCTCAAAGTCACCGACGGCGAGAAAAACCCGAAGAAAGATAAGAGGGGAAGACCTAGCAATGTCCAAAGAATAAGAGAAATAGGCGAACAGCTGGTGGCTTCAGGGCAGTATCCAACAATAGATGCAGCCCTCTCTCCCTCTAGTTAATCCATTCTTGATGCAGATTACAACTTGGAACATCAGAGGCTGTAAGAGAGCTCTTAAAACCCATCTTCTTAAAATAAGGATTGAAAACGATAAGTCAGCGATAGTTTTTTTGCAAGAAACAAAATGCTCAGGAGAAGAACTTTCAAGTATTGCTTGAAAAGTATGGAAGGGATGTGAATCTGTAGCTTTAGACGCAAGAGGGGCGGCAGGTGGTCTGGGCATCCTTTGGAACCCTCGAGAGGTGCATTTATCAGGCTTCCTAGCTACTCCCTGTACTCTAACGGCCAATTTCCACATCATTGGTACTAGAATAAGAGGAGTTATTTCCAATGTTTATGGTCCCTCGAGGGATGAACATAAGCCAGCATTTCTGGAGTAATTTTTAGACATAAAATCCCTAGTCAAGGACAAATCCTGGATTCTGGGGGGCGACTTCAATCTGATCAGGAACCTTAATGAAAAAAAAGGAGGTATTCAGAACCTAAACACTGCTAGCAATCACTATAATGTTATTATTAATGATCTTAATCTGATAGATGTCAGAACCTACAATGGCATTTTCACCTGGAACAATAAACAAATGGGTGATAGAGGGATTGCATGCAGACTTGACAAATTTCTACTCTCGGAATCGGTCATGATGGAAGGAGGGGACCTTAAAGCAGTGGTACTACTAGCGGCAGGTTCGGACCATTGGCCCATCAGTCTGGAATGGGAAAGTGTCGAAGTTAACCCCCACAAACCATTCAGATTTGAGAAATTTTGGCTCCTCCAACCCGACTTCCACGAGAAACTCAAGGAATGGTGGGAGAGGTCCCCAACAATCAGAGGCTCTCTAATGTATCAATTCCAACAAAAACTTAAACTCCTTAAAGGACACATCAAGAAATGGAATAAGGAGTCCTTCGACAATATATTCCAAGAAAAACAGTCCTTAGAGAACAAAATTAAGCAAAACCAATCTCAAGTGATCAACAACGGATACTCAGAAGAACTAAGGATTCAGGAAAATTTATTGTTGCAGGAATTTAGCCACAGAGAACAACAGGAGGAAGTCTAATGGAACCAGAAGGCTAGAATCAAATGGCTCCAGGAAGGAGAACGTAATACTAGCTTTTTCCACAAAGATGCCATTCAACATAGATAGGGGAACCGGATGGATAGACTTAAGAAGGAGGATGGGAGCATAGCCGAATCTCAAAAAGAGCTTGAATCTACCCTTAACTCTTACTTCGCCAACCTCCTATAGGAACCAAATAGAGATAGGGAGGAAGCCCAAAGAGAAGTGTTAAGCCATATTCCTAAGATCATCATGGAGGACCATAATCAAATTTTGGGAAAAGCCATCGAGATGATGGAGGTAGAGACTACGGTTAAACAAATGGAAAAAGATAAATCCCTGGGACCGGATGGCTTCACCACAAATTTCTTCCACGCTAGCTAGGAATGGCTAAAGGAAGAAATCTGGGCCTTGTTAGAGGACTCCAGGAAATCTAAGAGTGTTCTAATAGCTCTCAATTCTACTTTCTTAACTCTCATTCCAAAATAAAGTGGAACAGAGGATCCAGGAAAACTAAGACCTATTTCCCTATGTAATGCCATCTACAAAATCATTTCCAAGGTAATTGCAAATCGTCTTAAACCCCTCCTACCTATTATGATCTCTTCGGAGCAAGCAGGGTTTGTTGAAGGAAGACAAATTCTGGATGGCATTATTCTGGTCCATGAAACTATCCATTCTCTCAAAGAAAAAAAAACACCAGGTATGCTCCTGAAGCTGGACCTTTCCAAATCTTATGACAAACTGAATTGGCATTTCTTGGCAGAAATTCTCAAAGCTTTCGGTTTCGTGGAGAAATGGACAAAGTGGGTCATGAATATGGTCTCCTCTGCTTTCTTCTCAATTTTGGTCAATGGGTCCCCCTCGAGTCCCTTCAATGCATCTCAAGGAATTAGGCAGGGCAAACCCATTACCCACTTCCTCTTCATAATAGAGGTGGAAGGACTAGGAAGGATGCTCAAAAATAGGAGAGAAGCGAACAGAATCCAGGGATTATCTCTTACATATGGGATGGACCCATGGACCCATCAACAGTTTATGGATGATAACATGCTGATGGGCCCCTCCTCGGTTCATGAGGCCAGGGGAATTAAAGAGTGTTTGAATAATTTTCTGGAAGCTAGCAGCCTTGAAATAAACAAGGAAAAATCCCAAACCTACTTCTTTAATACCCCGAGGATCACCAAGAGAAATATTCTCAGAATCTTGGAGTTCTCGAAAGGCAGCCTCCCCTCAAAATATTTAGGAGCACCTATGGAAAAATATACTATCAAACATATATCATGGAAATAATTAATTGACAAAATTAACAAAAATCTAAATCTCTAGACATACAGAGCCCTCAATTTCCCAAGCAGACTAGTCCTAGTAAAATCTGTCTTTTAGGCCATGCCCATTTATCTCTTCTCAGTGTTGGCAGCTTTGAAATCCATTATTAAACAAATTAGGAACATTTAGAGAAACTTCCTATGGGGAGGAATGGAAGGCAACAAAAAATGGCCTCTTGTGGATTGGCAAACCATATGCACCCCGAAAGCTGTTGGGGGATTGGGGCTTAGAGACCCTCTTGACAATAATAAAGTCATGAGCGCAAAAATTTGGTGGAGATGGGTTAACTATGCGGAGGAGCTGTGGGACAAAATGTGGCACTTGAAATATGCCCCCCAATGTCCCAAGCATTCCCTAGTTCACTTCGGAGAAAATCTCCTAGGCTCCAACATCTAGAAGACTACCCAAGAAAACAGGGAATTGGTTCAAAAGCACAGTTTCTGGGAAGTGTGGAATGGCCAAAATGCTAGATTTGCAAGTGAAGATCTGAAACAGGAACTAGTGATTTCTTGTGGGGATAGCTCCCCATCTCTACACACCTTTCTCTAGAACAATTCCCATGGAAAGGTGGCAGATTTCTGGGATACCCACAATGAAGACTAGCTTTTATGGATGTGGAAGGAAAGAAGCTGGTGGCAAGCCAAAGCACCTAGGGAAGATATCGAAGGATTTTTGTCGGAGCTCTACGATAAAAGAATAGCCAAGAACGAGGATCCAAATAAGCTCAGATGGGGGTATGACAATTCAGGTAGCTTTAATCCCAAAGAAGCCTTAGGGTTACTAACAGGGATGCAGAACCTAGAGCCGGAAGCCAAGTGGGGGAAAATATGGACAAGAGGATGGTGGCCAAAGGTCTCTATTTTCTGTTGGCTGGTGATTAAACACCGCATCCTAACTTGGGATAACCTGCAAATCAGAGGATTCTACGGTCCGTCTAGGTGCTGCATGTGTGAAGAGAATAATGAAACCATAAATCATCTGTTGGATGAATGCAAAGTAGTAGACTCAATATGGGAGAAAGGGGTGGCAATTCTCAAGAAAAACCACCATCATAGGGGAAGACCGGACATCACCATATTAGATTGGCCTATGAATGGTTTTAAAAGCAAAATTGTGAACCGCGTGTGGGAACTTTTGCCTGGTTTCACCTTATGGGAAATTTGGAAAACCCGAAACAGGCAGACCTTTGAGAACAAAGTCAAAAACAAGGGGAAATATGGAACTCTATAGAAGCTCATCTGAAAGAAACTATATCTCTACAGCAATGGACGCAGGAAGAATATTCTGGTGAAGCAAATGAGCGAATTATTCGGTATGATTTAGGGATAGGGGAATTACCTCCCAACAATTCAATTTCTCGATCAGTTCCAGTGCCTATTTCTAGCCCAAACTCTTGGTCGACACCTCCAGCTGGGTCTTTTAAACTCAATTTCGATGGAGCAGCTAAAGGTAACCCTGGTCCCGCTGGTTATGGGGGTGCTATCAGAAATTCGAAGGGTGATATCATCAGTTTGTTCTGGGGATCCATAGGTAGCAACACTAACAACATCGCTGAGCTCAAAGGCCTTATCACTGGCTTGAAATGGGCACTACAAATTGGGAAAACTCCTCTGGTGGCAGAGGGGGACTCTCAGATCATCATCAACCTAGCACGTCAGCTTCAATCGGGTACCTTAATGGCCCAAGTCTCAAAGAACTAGAGATGGGAGGGTCACTTAAGCACTCTCAGGTAAACTCTCACAGGTCAGGAAGCCATTCTGCTTTCGCATGTAAAACGAGAGGGAAACAAGGTGGCAGATGTCTTGGCGAATGTCGGAGTGGAAATCAGCATGTCTTTTCATGCAGAGGAAAGAAACAACAGTGGAAAGACTCAAACCAGTTGGTACCGATGCTGGAAGCTGGAGGAGGACAACAGGGATAGCAGTGATAACACGTACATCCCCCTAACTCACTCCCTCCCGATGCATGCGAGCGACAGTTGTCAACATTCGTTAAAGGGAAGACAAACGAGCGGTGAGTTGACACCACGTAGTGATCCCTCGAATGTCACAGAGGCTAACATGGTAAGTCAGGAAAGTTCTCGAGCACCAGATGTATGCCTAATACAGTAAGTCGGGAAAGTTTCAGGACAGAGTGATGCATGCCTAAACACGCGGCAAAGGTACAGCGCACATGGAGGCAGCGTAAGGTCAGTTAGTTAGCAGGATTTGGGCTCTGCTTTATATCCGCAGGCAAAGGCTTTTGGATTTTCGATCCATGGGAAGAGTGGAGGAGAGGACGAGCAAGTACTGAGTTCACACTTGAGGTGGTAGGAATGGTTACTATGGCGGAGGTCCGTATCATTTGGCCCCCTATGAATCCTAAGGTAGCGAATCAGTCGCACACAGTGAGAGATCTGATGGAGTGGGGGGAATGGCAGAGAATTATGGCAAGCACGCGCAGAGTTAAGGGGAATGTCTGTGGATGGGAGAACCCGGAAGAGCAAGACTCTTTAAATTTGGGCTCAGAGGAGAGAAAGGTCCCAAACAAGGCGTTGTTTCTATTTCTTTTGTTGCCTAGTCTTCGCCTGTGTGCTTTCACCATGCCACGTTTATGGAGGGCACAGAATTGAGCTAGAGCCCCCACAAGGGTGAAAGTCACAGTGAGGCTTCCCCTAGTGACATGAACGACTTTACACCTTCAAGGGGCGGTGACCCGATTGTTGAACCCTTCAACTAGGGTGACTAGTACATGGCAAAGACGCCCACGACAATAGAGGCGTTCATCGCCATTCTGGAAATTGACCTCCTTCGGGAGTTTGAGGCCATGGTGGGCCGTCCATTGCTGCCCAATCCCTTCAGGACCACATGCATCTTGCTTTCCCGGGACATCTAGGCAAAGATTCAGACTGCCCAAGGAATTCGGGACAGTCTGGACATCTTCCAGTGCAGGAAGCAGGAGAGTGCTGCAGGTTTTTGTCTCCTGGAGCAAATTGCTTAGGATATGTTGGTTAGTCCTGGGTTTGGTGCTGCTACCCCTGTGAATTCGCCTGTTAGCACTGTGTCGGCTCCTCGCGAGGATCAATTCTAGGACCCCAACAGGGCAGCCCGAAGCTAAGGCAGGACTCTGTGGAGGTCGGCACCTGTCTCTATGGTTTTGTAATGTATGCTGATATCAGCCAGCTTCGATGTTGGTTCTCTTTGGTTTGTTTGTAAGGCTCCCTTCGTGTCGGCCAGTCATGTTAAGACTCGGAAGGATAGCGATCTCTGTCGAATGTTCCACTTGATTTTTGTTTTTTGGTAGGAACGAGCCCCTGAGGTTCCCATAGGGCAGTTTGTCTTAGTTATATATGATGGAAGCCTTGTCTAGTTTTGATAGACGAGGCAGGTCTTAACATGCCATGTCTCAATCCCGTCATGGGTTGTTTATCAATGACCTCTTGTATATCTTCACTCTGTAACATTTTTGTACTTTAATAGATCTTTTCTACTTACTTTAAAAAATTAATAATATAATTTAATTAATTTATATGAAATCAATATTATCAAAGTTCAAAAAAATAACAAGTTTTCAAAACAATAATTTGTTTTTCACATTAATAATATAATTGAATTAATTTATATGAAATCAATGTTATCAAAGTTAAGTGATTTTTTAAATAACATATTAATTTTATTAATTTATATGAAATCAATGTTATCAAAGTTAAGTGGATTTTTTAAATAACAAGTTTTCATAACGAATCTTTTTAAAAAAATTATTTCAATATATTTTTTATTAAATAATAAATTTTCTTTTATGTAAGTGTTTTTTTCACATTAATAATATAATTTAATTAACTTATATCAAATTAATGTTATTATAAGCTTTGTATTTCAAAATAGTAAAAAAATTAATTTACACAAAATTCTTCAAAATCAATGTTATTTTAACCTTTATGTGGTTAAAAATAACTCTTTTTCATTAAAAATATTTTTTAAATTAATTTACAAATATATTTAAAATTTAAAAGCAACATATAAAGTTTTAGAAAAAAATTAAAATTTATATATATTTATATCATGTTATTGTTGTGTTTCTTAATGTTGTACTATGTTTTGTTGTATTGTGTTGTGTATATTATTATACACATACATATCTGATATTTTATGTTGTGCTAAATTATTTTAAGATCAATAAATTTTCAATTTTTCATTTAATTTATTATCATATTATAGTATATTAAAAATGATTCTTTTAAATATTTTTTTTAAATCAATGATTTTTTTTCACATTAATAATATAATTTAATTAATTTATATAAAACCTGAAACCTGAAACCTGCATGATCTGTGGTATCTGAAGGCGAGTAGCTGAAGGCGATCTTGTATCTGAAACCTGCATGATCTGTGGTATCTGAAGGCGGTCTTCTGAAGGCGATCTTGCATGTACGTTCTGGGATCGGATTCAAAATTCAGCCGCTGGTAATCAACGATCTCTGAAGGCAAAAATATTTTGAAAGACTGGTTGCTCGACTCCTTTCTTGTGATTAATATATCAACGATCTCTGAAGGCAAAATCAACGATCTTTGAAGGAAAAAATATTTTGAAAACCTGCATGATATGAAGGGTTTAGCGATCTAGCGAGTATCTTCTGAAAACCTGCATGCAAAAGAAAACCTGCATGATCTGAAGCGTTTAGCGAGTAGTTGAAGGAGATCTTAAACCTGCATGATTTGAAGGGTTTAGCGATCTAGCGAGTATCTTCTGAAAACCTGCATGCAAAAGAAAACCTGCATGATCTGAAGGGTTTAGTGAGTAGCTGAAGGCGATCTTGTATCTGAAACATGCATGATCTGTGGTATCTAAAGGCGATCTTGTATCTGAAACCTGCATGATCTGTGGTATCTGAAGGCGATATTCTGAAGGGTTTCTTGCATGTACGTTCTGCGATCGGATTCAAAAGTCAGCCGCTGGTAATCAACGATCTCTGAAGGCAAAAATATTTTGAAAACCTGCATGATCTGAGGTTTAGCGATCTGAAGGCGATCTTGCATGTACGATCTGCGATCGGATTCAAAAGCCAGCCGCTGGTAATCAACGATCTCTAAAGGAAAAAATATTTTGAAAACCTACATGATCTGAAGGTGATTCTGAAGGTGATTTGCATGTTCTGAAGGGTTTTCGATCTGCGATTTGCTTTGTGGTAGCTGAGTCCTTTCTGCTTGCATACACTAAATGCGATCTGAACTGAAGGGTTTAGCGATCTCTGAAGGCAATCTAATTCTCTGAAGGAAACCTGCATGATCTGATCTGAAGGTGACCTTGCATGTTCTGATGGGTTTACGATATGTGATCTGCATTGTGGTAGCTGAGTCTTTTCTGCATGCATACACTGAATGCGATCTGAACTAAAGGGCTTAGCGGTCTCTGAAGGCAAGGCAATCTGAGTCTTTTCTGCATGCATACACAGAATGTGATCTGAACTTAAGGGTTTAGCGATCTCTGAAGGAAATCTAAGTCTCTGGAAACCTGCATGATCTGAAGGTTCTGGCGATCTCTGAAGGGTCTACGATCTGCAATTTGCTTTGTGGTAGCTGTTCGATTCGCATTCAAATCTCAGGTGCACACATTCCTTGTCTCTTCTTTTCTAATACATATCGACTGCTCATTTGCTCATAAATATGAATAAATCACCGCACCTACCAAAGACTGTCAAAGGTAGACCTAGCTCAATTACTTTAAATAGCATATATGAATATTTAGAGTCTTTAGAGAAACATAGAGAAGAAAGAGAAATTAGACTACAAACAAAATTAGAAGCCATGCTGGAAAATAAATTTACATCTCTTGAAAACAAGATTCAAAAACAAATAGAAAATAAATAACAATACTGGAAAATAAAATGGAGACACTTGAGGTTAGATTACATGCTATAGAAAACCAGAGCCAGTATACGAACCAAACATCCCCACAAGGAGACGTCGATACTTTAGAAAGTCTTAAAATGAAGGACATGATTAAGGAGCTAGAAGCAAAAGTTAATAACAACCTCACCCTAAATAATGTGGCAGATAAAATAGATATCAAACCCATTAAAGAAGAAATGAAAAAAATTATAGAGTTAGACGATGAGCGTAACAAAAGGGCCTTGAACCTTATAATTTTCGGCTTGAAAGAGGAGGAAAACGAGGATAATTTAGCCATAGCCTAGACAGAATTACACAATAGATTACAAATTGAAACAACATGTCTCATAGAAGAGACAAGGTTGGGGAAATTAACTGAGAATAAAGGAAGGTTAATCCGGGTAAAGGTAAGCTCTACTGACCATAAACATAACATACTTAGTAAAACCTCAAGTCTAAAAGGAACTGGAATATTCATAAATGAAGATCTCATTCCAGAAGATCAAGCAGAATTAAGAAAGGAGGTTCAAAAGGTAAAAGAATCCAGGAAGGAAGGAAAATGGGCAATAATCAGAAATAAGAAAGCTGTTATTCGAGATAGAAACCAAAAAGATAGTAATAAATAGCAATTCAACATGCTCCGGATTCTTTCTTGGAACTGTCGGGGCTTTCCATGGAACAAAGGCCCCAAGCTGAGTTGGATCTCTAATGAAGTTGATATTATTTTATTAGTTGAAACTTGGGAGCACGCAGAATCTAGGCTCCCTAACATAGATGGTTTTGTGCTTTAGTCAATCTGGAACAAGCGGTCCTCTCGCAGAGGCATTCGGGGTATAGCGTGTTACATTAAGAAGAACATCTCCCCCCATGCTAGGCTTTATAAAAAATACCTTCACAACCAGTATATGTGGATAGAAATCACTGACATCAACAATAGAAAAACCTACATAGCTATATGCTATTTTGCCCCTATTAACTCTAACTTCTATAAGAAGAAGAATTTGGATAAAAACTGTTCTTACAATGGGCTAGAGAATGATATTTCTAGACTTAGGAATGAAGGTAATATCCTTTTAATGGGTGATTTTAATGCTATAACTTCTAACAACCAAGCTATTCTCCTAAGCAATTATTCCAACCCTAATCCTCTCTTGTTAGATGAAGACCTTACTTTAGCTAGCAGGTACAAGAGAATCTCTGTAGATTTAGGGGAAAATTTGTTTGGGTATGAGTTAATCAAGCTCTGTAGTTCTCAAGATCTCATAATTTGCAACGGTCTAACGAAGTGGCCCAGCTCTAGCCAGATGACCTGTATCCATGGGCTTGGTAGCAACGTAGTAGATTATGTTATTTCCGATATTTATTTATACAATGATATAATAAATTTGGACATTCTAAACGACCATGAGCCTGATTCGGATCATCAACCTTTAATGGTAACTCTCAACTATGCCATCCATAGAGATCCCATAGAGGATAATCCTTATAACCAAAATAACTTGATCTTTGATAGGAATAAACAAGATCTTTTTATAAATGAGTTAAAAAATAATTTTCTTCCTTTATCAAGTACAGACAACATTGAAGACCTTTATTATAATTTTACCACAGCCCTCTCTTATTCCATTAACAAGTTCTCAATTGAATTTTCGAGTAATAAAAGGAATAGAAAAGCCAACCCTTGGTATGATACTGATTGTAAAAATGTGAGGAGAGAGATTAAGGAAGCTCTTGATGAATCTCTTAAAATTAACAAGATAAAAAATTACAAAGCCCTTACTAAAAAGAAAAAAAGGCAATATATTGACAAAAGGAAAGACAATCTCTTACACCTCTCTAAGACGGCCCCTAAGAAATTCTGGAGGCAAATTATAACTAGAAAAACTAAAGATAATATTAAAATTTCTCTACACGACTGGAATTCCTATCTTAATAAGCTTTATGACTCCCCGAATGTCATAGACCACTTTGAAACCCTCCTCACAATGGAAGAAGTTTTCTCTTTAAAAGACATATATTTTGGGGTTAAGCGTTTGGCTAATGGAAAAGCTAAGGACATTGAAGGTTACCAGGCAGAAATCTTAAAAATTGGAGGTCCTGTCCTCATCCCTCACATCCACAAGATTTTTAATCAAGCAATCAAGCAAGGGTTCCCTAAACCTTTGACTCATAGCCTCATTATCCCTATTTTTAAAAGTGGGGATACAAATAACCCCTCAAATTATCGAACTATTATGATAATCCCCCTCTTAGCCAAGTTATATGGTATTATTTTGGAAAAGAAAATCAGCATTTGGCTTGAAAGTGAAGGTAAGCGGGTAAAGGCCAAGCGGGTTTTAGAAGGCATCACTCAACAACGGACCACCTTATTACGCTTAGGATCATTATGGAGGAGTGCCGCAATGATAAATCCAATCTCTTTTTCTGCTTTGTGGACTTTAGAAAGGCTTTCGATATGGTACCTAGAAATAACCTTTGGAATAGGTTAGAAGAGCTTAAGGTTCCTTTCGAGCTGAGAGCTGCCGCGATAAGGCTTTACGAGAATGTAATTGCCAAGTTTAAAAGCAATGAGGGGTGGTCGAAAGATATTAAGTGTAATATCGGAGTTAAGCAAGGTTTCCCCCTCTCCCCTACCCTTTTTAAAATTTACATTGATAAGTTAGAGGGTTGTTTAGAAGAAGCAGGTTGTGCTGGTACGATCTTATTCTTTATGCTGACGATATTGTCCTTATGGCAAGGTGTTCTTCAGATCTTGATAAGCAACTTCGACTCCTCAAATATTTCTGCTCTAACATGGGTATGACTGTTAACACTGACAAAACAAAAGTTATGATTATCAAATCCAAGAATGATACATACGCTAATTTTATGTATGACAATAGCAACTTGGAGGAAGTGTCTTCTTACAAGTACCTAGGAATTGATATTCATCACAAACTCAACTGGAACTATAGCATTAAGAAAAGGATTAACGGAGGGTGGAAAGCTTACTTTGGTCTTGAAAATAACTGTAAAGCTGCAAACCTCATGATGTGGGATAAAAAGAAGCTCCTTTTTGAAACTCTAGTCACTCCTGTCATGTTGTATGGGTGTGAGGTCTGGGGTTGCAGCATCTCTAGAGAATCCTGGAGAAAGATCGAGCAAATCCAGAAGCGTTTTATTACTTATAACTCAAAATAAAAAACAATACACCATATCCTATTCTCCTTATAGAAGTGGGTCTTTCCCCCATTGAGAGCCTAGCTATGACTAGACTCCTGTTATACAAGAACAAAATCAATAACATGGGAGACCATAGACTCCCTAATATAGCTTTAAAATCCAGCCAAAACCACTTAAGGCTCAAGCGTGGGTGGTATAAAGATACTAGGTCTTGGTTAAATCACTGGGAGATCGATGAGAATGTTGCTTTGCAGAATATTAATAACATTAAAAATATTATTTCTTCTAAGTTTAAAGAAAAATTGTGGTGTGAGTCGAAAGATCTCGAGGCTAAAAGAAAGTTAAGATATTATAAAGAGGTCATCAACCCTACTCTATAAGATCAAAAGTATCTCTCTGTTTTGATCAGTACTAAGAAAAAAAT
>LPNX011139948.1:265284-315138 GCA_001517045.1 Pseudotsuga menziesii
ATCAATGTTATCATAAGCTTTGTATTTCAAAATGGTTTTTGATAATAATTTTTAAAAAAAAATTATTTACACAAAATTCTTCAAAATCAATGTTATTTTAGGCTTTGTGTTGTAAAAATAACTCATTTTAATTAAAAATATTTTTTAAATTAATTTACAAATATATTTAAAATTTAAAAATAACATATAAATTATTAGAAGAAAATTAAAATTTATAAATATTTATATCATGTTATTGTTGTGTTTCGTAATGTTGTATTGTGTGTTGTGTATATTATTACATACACATACATATCTGATATTTTATGCTGTATTAAATTATTTTAAGATCAATAAATTTAAACATGAATTTGTAATTTAAAAAAAAAAATATCTCAAATTTACAGAGAAAACATAATAGTTTATACATTGTATGTTACAATAAATTTTCAATTTTTCATTTAATTTATTTTCATATTATGTCTTGTATTTTAAAAATGATTTTTTTAAATAATTTTTTAAAATTAATGATTTTTTTCACATTAATAATATAATTTAATTAATTTATATCAAATCAATGTTATCACTAGCTTTGTATTTCAAAATGCTTATTGATAACAATTAAAAAATAATAATAATTTACACAAAATTCTTCAAAATCAATGTTATTTTAAGCTTTGTGTTGTAAAAATAACTCTTTTTAATTAAAAATGTTTTTTGAATTAATTTACAAATATATTTAAAATTTAAAAATAACATATAAAATTATTATATTTATATATATTTATTATATGTTATTGTCCTATTTCCTAATGTTGCACTGGGTTGTGTACATTATTACACACACATACATATCTGATATTTTATGTTGTGTTAAATCATTTTAAGATCAATAAATTTTAACATGAATTTATCATTTTTTTTTTAATATTTCTCAAATTTACTGAGAAAACATAATAGTTTATACATTGTATGTTGCATTAAATTGTCATTAAATTTTATCATGCAATTTTCAATTTTTCATTTAATTTATTTTCATATTATAAGTCTTGTATTTTAAAATTGATTCTTTTAAATAAAAATCTTTTAAAATTAAAAAATAACATGTAAAATTATGAGAAGAAAATTTAAATCTATATATATTTATATCATGTTATTGTTGTGTTTCATAGTGTTGTACTGTGTTTTTTTGTATTGTGTTGTGTATATTATTACACATATACATATATGATATTTTATGTTGTATTAAATTATTTTAAGATCAAAAATTTTAACATGAATTTGTAATTTTTGAAAAAATATTTCTCAAATTTAAGGAGAAAACATAATAGTTTTTACATTTTATGTTGCAATAAAATTCCGTTTAATTTATTTTTATTTTCATATTATAAGTCTTGTATTTTAAAAATGATTATTTTTAAATAAAAATATTTGAAATTTAAATAAAATAACATGTAAACTTTATGAAAAAAATTAAAATCTAATTTAAAAATAACATGATCGTGACGATGGGACATGAGCTTTGCGAGTGTACGGTGAATGTTTGAAGGGTTTTTGGTGGCCCAGAAGGTCGGTGGAGGTGCTTCAGCAATTCTCGAGATGGTTCTTGCTCCTCCCTGGGGAAAGGGACCGAGGAAGGCCTGAAGCTATGGAGGCAGAGTCAACCATAGCGGAATCAGAAAAGGACAAAGGAAAAGCGGTTCTCAATGCTTAGCCAACTAACATGGATGGGGAAGGGTGTAGTGGAACAAGAAAAGAGGAAGCAACTAACCAGGGAGAAAAAAGGACAGGACAGTGCGTCCCGAAGTCTAAGACGATTCCACAACTTCAGATCACATCAGACAGAGTCAAGGAGGAAATACAATACATGAAGGAAAGGGCCCTCATAGGAAAATTCGTGGGGATCTAGCCCACTGAAAAGATGCTGGTAGGGTGGATAAACTCAACGTGGAAACCCCAAGGGCACTATGATCTACAGTTGGGAGCTAAAGGTTTCTTTACCATCATTTTCTTCAAGGACGAGGACAGAACTAAAATCTTTGAGAATGGTCCCTACTTCTTCAACTCGGTCGGTCTCTTCTTGAGACCCTGGAAAGAGAGATTCGATCCAAACAAAGAAAATCTGGCAATTGCTCCAATATGGATCAAAATGTACTCCCTTCCTTTGAAATACGGGAAGGAAGAAATATTAACAGACATAGGAAATTCTCTGGGAACATTTATCAAAGTCTCTGAACAAACAAGACAAAGAAAATAGATTTCATATGCCAGGATATGTATACACTTAGACATTTCAAGAGACCTACCAGAGGGAATAGAGTTAACCTAGGAAGATGAGGATTGGTTCCAAGCCATTGATTATGAGCAGATCTCATTTAGATGTAGGAGATGCCATGATCATGGGCATTTATATAGAGATTGCCCCCAAGATAAAAATAAAAACCAGGAGGGAAACAAGATCAAGAAAGTCAGGATGCGGAAGGATTCACCAAGATTCAAAACAAGAAAAGGCAAGCCAGAAGACATCTGGCCCGGAATCTCACAAAAGGGTGCAGACTCAGAATCGATTCGCTACCCTTCAGGAAGACCACGCAACCAAAACTGTCAAGGCTCCAAATTAAGCTACGATGGAAAAAATTCCAAGTAAATAGTAGGGGGAAAAGAATAATGAACTACAAGGAGATGACAAGAACCCAGTCCCAACTGAAACCATGGATGGCACTCCTCCTATTCGACCTGAGGATCCATAGAAAGACTCAGGATCAAAGGAAGTTGCTACTAAAGACATGGAAATAGGAGACCTAGATTTGGACAGATTGGAAGCTGCATGCTCTGATAAATATCTAGCAAAAATTCCCCCACAACAAGTGTCTCTTCTAGAAAAAGCGATCATTCAAGCCATGAATGCGAATAACCTAGGAGTTGTGACGGAATCTCTCAAAGTCACAGAAGGGAAAGGGAAAAACACAAAGAAAGATAAAAGAGGCAGACTAAGCAATGTCCAGAGAATCAAAGCAATAGGAGAACAACTGGTCACATCAAGGCAGTATCCAACCATAGATGCAGCCCTTTCCCCCTCCAATTAATACTTCTCAATGCAAATCACAACCTGGAATATTAGAGGTTGTAACAGCACTCTAAAGAAGCACCTTTTGAAGAGAAGAATCCATAAGGAAAAGTTTGGGATCGCCTTCCTTCAAGAAACTAAATGCTTGGGAAAAGACTTAGCAAAAACGGCCCAAAAAGTGTGGAAGGGTTATGAAACGATGGCCATCGATGCCAGAGGGGCGGCAAGGGGTCTGGGAATCTTGTGGAATCCTTGTATGGTGACCTTATCAGGTTTCTTTACCACCAATTGTTCAATTTCAGCTGATTTTCACATTCTCGGTACCAGAATTAGAGGAATCATCACCAATGTTTATGGTCCCTCGAAGGTGGATCAAAAGCAAGTATTCATTGACTCTCTCTCTGAGCTTAAAAATTTAGTTCATAATAGAGCATGGATTATCGGAGGTGACTTTAACCTGATAAGAAACCTTGAGGAAAAGAAAGGAGGTATTCATAGCTTAAACTCTGCTATTACTCTTTTCAATACCACTATCTCGGATCTGGACCTGATTGATGTCAGAACTTCCAATGTTATCTTCACATGGAATAAAAAACAATCAGGGGACAGAGGAATCCCTTGCAGACTAGACAGATTCCTGCTATCAGAATCGGTCATGATGGCTAGAGGCATTCTTAGAGCGATCGTCCTTCCTACGGCAGGATCGGACCACTGGCCTATCACTTTAGAATGGGAAAATATTGGAGTCAACCCCCATAGACCTTTTTCATTTCGAAAAATTATGGCTCCTCCAGCCAGAGTTCATAGAGAAACTTAAAGAATGGTGGGAAAACTCCCCCCCAATCAGGGGAACCCGCATGTTTCAATTCCAACAGAAGCTCAAACACCCCAAAGAATGCATCAAAAAATGGAACAGGGAATCCTTTGGCAATATATTTCAAGAAAAGCGGGCTTTAGAGATCAAGATACAACATCTTCAGTCTCAATTCATGAACAGTGGCTACACTGAGGAACTAAGACTTCAGGAAAAGACCCTCTTGAAAGAATTTAATCATAGAGAAAGACAAGAGGAAGTCTTCTGGAGCCAGAAGTCACGCATCAAATGGCTCCAAGAAGGGGAACGCAACACCAGCTTCTTTCATAAAGCAACCATCCAGCATAGACAGGGTAACAAGATGGATAGACTGAACGAGGAAGATGGAAGCATCGCTGAAACCCAAGAGGATTTGGAGATCACATTAAACTCATACTTTGCTAACCTCCTGCAGGAACCGGATAGAGATAGGGAAGAAGCTCAAAGAGAGGTGTTCAGTCAAATTCCCAAGCTCATCTCAGAGGATCAAAATCAAATTCTCTACAAATCTATTGAGATGGATGAGGTGGAAATTACGGTGAATCAAATGGCCAAAGACAAAGCGTCGGGCCTAGATGGATTCACCACAAATTTCTTCCATGCTAGCTGGAATTGGATGAAATATGAAATAGTGGACCTAGTGGAGGACTCTCGGAAATCGGGGAGCATTCTCAAAGCTCTCAATTCGACTTTCTTGGCTCTCATTCCAAAAGAAATCGAAACCGAAGACCCAGGAAAACTTAGACCGATTGCCCTATGTAATGTTATCTATAAAATCATCTCAAAGGTAATAGCTAATCATCTAAAACCCATCCTTCCTCTTATCATTTCGCCAAAGCAAGCTGGGTTTGTGGAAGGTAGACAAATCTTGGATGGTATTATTCTGGTTCATGAAACCATCCACTCCCTCAAAGCAACCAAGTCTCCAGGTATGCTTCTGAAACTCAGTCTATCTAAAGCCTATGATAAATTGAACTAGCAATTTTTGGGTGGCATTTTAAAAGCGTTTGGATTTGCAGAAGAGTGGACTAACTGGATCATGAACATGGTCTCCTCAACTTTTTTTTCTATTCTAGTTAACGGCTCTCCCTTGAGCCCTTTCAATGCAACCAAAGGAATAATATATGGAGATCCCCTCTCCTCGTTCCTCTTTATCATTGCAGCTGAAGGGCTGGGTAGACTTCTGAAGAATAGGAGAGCCGAGAACAAAATCCATGGTTTGTCCCTCACAGATGGAATGGATCCCCAAACCCACCAATAGTTCGTGGATGACAATATGCCGATGGGCCCATCCTCAATTCAAGAAGCAAAGGGAATCAAAGACTGTCTGAATACATTTCTTGAAGCTAGTGTCCTGGAAATAAACAAGGAGAAATCTCATACCTATTTCTTCAATACTCCAAGGATTACTAAGAGAAACATCCTAAGGATACTGGAATTTTCAGAAGGAAGCTTACCCTCGAAGTATCTCGGAGCTCCTATGGCAGAGTCAACCATCAAATAGGTCTCGTGGAAAGAATTGTTAGACAAAATCAACAAAAAACTTAGTCTATGGACCTTCAGAGCTCTTAATTTTCCTAGTAGACTCATCTTGGTGAAGTTGGTATTGTAGGCTATGCCCATGTATCTTTTCTCAGTACTGGCTGCTCCAAAATCCATCATTAAACAAATCAAGAACATACAAAGGAATTTCCTCTAGGGGGGATCAAAAGATAATAGAAAATGGCCTGTGGTGGATTGGTAGACCATCTGCACCCTGAAGGGCATGGGTGGGTTGGGCCTCAAAGACCCTCTAGATAACAACAAAGTGATGAGTGCCAAAATTTGGTGGAAATGGGTGAATTACAACGATGAGCCGTGGGCCAAACTGTGGCATTTGAAATATGTGCCTCACTGGCCACATAATTCCATAGTTAGGTTCAGGGAATACCTTCCAATATCCAACATATGGAAGACCGCTCAAGAAAATAGGGGTTTGGTTCAAAAACATAGCTTCTGGGAAGTCCGCAACGGCCAAACAGCAAGATTTTCAAGTGAAGCTCTGAACCAAGAACTAGCTCTTGTCTGTCGAGATGACACCCCTCTTTTATGCTCTTTCCTCCAAAATAATCCCATGGCTAAAGTAGCAGAGTTCTGTAATAACAACAATTCAGACCAGAGGGTAAGAATATGGAAGGGAAAACAGTGGTGGCAAGACAAGGCTCCAGGAGAAGACATCGAAAAATTCATAGCAAAGCTTTTCAAGAAAAGGTTCTCCAAGGGTGAGGAGCCTGACAAGCTTAGATGGGGTTATTCAAACACTGGAAACTTCAATCCAAAAGAAGCCTTAGGCTTGCTAACGGAAACCATTCACATTGCCCTAGAAGCCAAATGGAATAAAATTTGGAAGGGTGGGTGGTGACCCAAAATATCGGTTTTCTGATGGCTTGTCATAAAGCGTCGTATTCTAACCTGGGACAACCTTTAGGTTAGAGGTTTTCACAGGCCATCTTGTTGCCCCATGTGCGAACAAAGGAATGAATCTATCAATCATCTATTGGATAAGTGCAGAATTGCCAACTCTTTGTGGGAGAAGGGGACGTCAATCTTTAGAAGAGATAATAGACATAGGGGAAGGCCGGACATCACAATAGCAGAATGGCCCCACAATAGCTTCAAAAACAAAATAGTAAACCAATTGTGGGAATTTTTCCCTGGCTTTACAATTTGGGAAATATGGAAAACCAGAAATAAACAGATATTCGAGAACAAAGCAAGGAAACTCAAAGAAATATGGAACTCCATTGAAAACCATATGAAAGAAACTATAACATTACAATCTTGGACAGAGGAGGAATTTGCAGTGGAAAGAAATGAAAGAAGTATCCTGCGGGATTTTGGGTTTTCAGAATTACCTTCTGTCAATGGGATTGCTTGTCCACGTTCGGTGCATGTCTCCAGCCCGCTAACGTGGAATCCCCCTCCAGCAGGAACCTTCAAACTCAATATATATGGGGTGGCCAAAGGTAATCCAGGCCCAACTGGATATGGTGGGGTGATCCGAGACTCGGGAGAATTCATCCTTAGCATGTTCTGGGGCTCCATAGGATCAAATACGAACAATATGGCTGAGCTAGAAGGTTTGATCAATGGCCTAATCTGGGCAAAGCAATCTGGGAAAATTACTTTGGTGGTGGAAGACGACTCCCAGATCATAATAAACATTGCTCGTAAACTCCAGGCAGGATCCCTTACATCCCAAATTTCTAAAAATTGGAGATGGGAAAGTAGGTTAAAAAACCTCAAGCAAATCCTTAGTGGAGAGGAAGCTTTCCTATTAATGCATGTCAAGAGGGAAGGGAACAGAGTGGCAAATGCATTGGCTAACGCTGGAGTGGAAAGCGAGTTGTCTTTCCCTGCAGAGACAAAAGAGGATGACAAGAAAACCCAGCAAATCTGGGGCAACTGCTACAATTTGGTGGATGAGGATGCAAGGAAAAGCGCTCCACATTCTGCATGAGAATGCTAAATGGCTCCGACTGGAGAGGCGGCACGAAGACGGCGTGTCGATTTCTCAGGTGGGCCCTCCTCAGTTTAATCGACATAAGGTACAAGACAAGGGACTTCCTGATCGCCAACTGGGTTATGGCAAGGTCTGTCTCACCAAATAGTTCTCTTTCGATTACAAATTTGGTGCAATGGGTACATGTTGGTGGATGAGGATGCAAGACAAAGCGCTCCACATTTCGCATGAGAATGCCAGATGGTTCCGACCTGAGGGGCGGTACGAAGACGACGTGGTGACTTTAAAGGTGGGCCCACTTCAGTCTAATCTCTATACAGGGCAAGATAAGGGATTTTTCGATCGCCAACTGGGGTATGGCAAGATCTATCTCACCACGTGGTTCTCCTCCTATTATCTAAGCCCTACATGCGGCTCGGGTACGGAGCACGTGGATCCTAAGCTTGAAAACCCTCATTATGAAAGAAAAGAGAGGCTTTATAGGAAATACAAAGTCAGTATTAAAGAAGGATCTATGGGAACGAGGGAGTTCAGAAGTGCAGGTACTGCACCTACCATTGATTATGATAGAAAGATCTCTGTGCTAGAGGGTCGGATCATCTGGTGTGCTGTAAAACTTACAATCGCGAATTTCTCACAAAGGATGAGAGATTGGATCGAGCATGGTAAGGGGCAAGGTATTATGGCAGGACCGGGGAGAGGTAAGGATGGTGGTTGTAGGAGGTTTTCGTTGACAGAGGCAAGCCCTATTTATGCTCATATGTTATAGGCCTTGTTCCTATCCAATTTTATTTACTCCTTTCTGGTGTTATCCTCTATCTGGTCGAGAATTTGCACCATGCCAAGGCTATGGAGAGCTCGGTCCAGAGCGAGAGGTTCTAATAAAAGGGGTAACCCAGGTGAGGATTTTGTTGGTGCGGAGGAGCACTCTATGCCCCATGATAGGGGTGTGCTGAATGCAACTCCCTTTTATCGCAATTAGGGAGATCGATATTCTCCAGGAGTTTGAAACGACAATGGGTGGCCCACTGATCCCAAACCCATTTTGGTCAACGTGGATTCTTTCAGCCCGCGACATTCAAGCTAGGATCCATACGGTCCAAGGCATCCACGAAGCTATGGACACTATTCGCAGAGGCCAACATGAGAGCACAGCGGGGTTCTTCTTTCTTGAGCAGATTGCTCAAAATTTGTTGGCCAATCCTGACGAGGAATCTTTGATCCCAAGGCACATGCCAGCAAATTCCCCAGCCTTCGCAATTTAGCCTCCCTGGGAGGCCGAAAGTTAAAGGGCGCAGGTGGTGGGAGTTTTCCTGGCCTCTCGATTTTTCTACGTTGAACTGCTCTCGTAGTGGAATACAGAGGTTTCTCATGTTTTTCTATTGGCTGTTATAGCTCTTTTGGTTTATGTAAAATGTCTGTAATAGGTCTGAAGGTCTGAGGATGGGATATTTGCAATATGACTGTAGGCCGTAATGGCTCTTTTTGTTTTCGGACTGTAGTGGCTCTTTATTGTAATTACGGCAATAATGGGTCTCTTTGAGATATTGAGATGGAAGACACCAGTTTTTTGGGTTGTAAGCAGGATCAGGCTCCTCCAAGTCTGATCTTGGGGATGGTCTAGTTAGTAGTAATAGACAATTTTAAGTCGGGTCCTATATGGGCTGTAGGTCAAGCTCCATCGACCGGTGGCTCAGCCACGCTTGTATCATTTTTGGATTATAATAGAATCTCTTACTTACAAAAAAAAAACATGATGGTGACGATGATGATGGTTAACGTCCACTGAGACCAAACTTTGGTCTATCGGATCTAAAGAAAGAAATTAATTAGTTTGATTTAAAATTGTATTCCTATGCTCAAAGAGCTTGGTGAAAAGCGTCCTGAGCTCACTATAATTTTGACAAGTTAAAAGGATAGGAAGGTCAGTATTGCAATAAAGATTATGAAACTGAGATCTAATGTGGGTGTACGCAATGCACTCTAAGAGGAAGTGGTTTTCATCTTCAATGTTCTTATTCTCATAGAGATGACAAATCCTTTCCATCCATGGTGTTTCCGGTACTGTCCAACGACTATTTTCACTATGGAGCTCATGAGAGTTTGTTCTTATCTTGGCTATATTAATTTTTTTCTTTAACTGGTTAATACAGAGAGGTATTTTTGATCTTCTAGAGTATGGTTGATGACCTCCTTATAATATCTTATTTTTCTTTTACCCTCTAAATATTTCTCACACCACAATTTTTCTTTAAACTTAGAAGTAATAATATTTTTAATGTTATTAATATTTTTTAATGCAACATTTTCGTCAATCTCCTAGTGGTTTAACCAGGCTCTGGTATCTTTATACCAACCTCGCTTGAGCCTTAGTTGGTCTTGGCTGGAATTAAAAGCTAGATTTGGAAGTCTATGGTCCCCCATGTTATTCATTTTGTGTTTGTACAACATGAGCCTAGTCATAGCTAGGCTCTCGATAGGGGAAAGACCCACTTCTATAAGGACAATATGATATGGTGTATTGCTTTTAATTTTGAGGTTATACATTATAAAATGCCTCTGGATTTGCTCAATATTCCTCCAAGATTCTCTAGAGATGATGCAACCCCAAACCTCACAACCATACAAGATAACAGGAGTGACTAAAGTTTCAAAGAGGAGCTTCTTTTTATCCCACATCACAAGGTTTGCTGCTTTACAATTATTTTCAAGACCTAAATAATCTTTCCACCCTCCATTAATTCTTTTTTCAATGCTATAGTTCCAGTTGATTTTGTGATGAATATCAATTCCTAAGTACTTGTAAGAAGACACTTCCTCCAAGTTGCTATTGTCATACACAAAATTAGCATACGTGTCTTTCTTGTATTTGATAATCATAACTTTTGTTTTGTCATTGTTGACAGTCATACCCATGGTAGAGCAGAAATCCTTAAGAATTCAAAGTTGCTTATCAAGATCAGATGGATCCCTTGCCAGAAGAACAATATCATTAGCATAGAGAAGAAGGATGATGACTATCCCAACTAAGAACGTACCATCACAACCTGCTTCTTCTAAACAACCTTCTAGCTTATCGATGTAAATGCCAAATAGGGTAGGGGAGAGGGGGCAGCCTTGTTTAACTCTGATATTGCACTTAATATCTCTCAACCACCCCTCGTTGCTCTTAAACTTGGCAATTACATTATCGTATAACCTTATTGCAGCAGCTCTCAACTCAAAAGGAACCTTTAGCTCTTCTAATCTATTCCAAAGGTTATTTTTGGGTATTATATCAAAAGCCTTTCTAAAGTCCACAAAGTAGCAAAAGAGATTGGCTTTATCATTACGACACTCCTCCATAATGATCCTAAAGGTAACGAGGTGGTCCATTGTTGAGTGCTGCCTTCTAAAACCCGCTTGGCCTTTATCTCACTTACCTTCACTTTCAAGCCATCTGTTGATCTTCTTTTCCAAAATAATACCATATAACTTGGCTAAAAGGAGGCTAATCATAATTGTCTGATAATTAGAGGGGTTATTTGTAACCCCACTTTTAAAAATAGGTATATGAGGCTCTGAGTCCAAGGTTTAGGGAACCCTTGCTTGACTGCTTGATTAAAAATCTTGTGGATGTGAGGGATGAGGGCAGGACCTCCAATTTTTTAGATTTTTGCCTGGTAACCTTCAATGTCCTTAGCTTTTCCATTTTCCAAATGCTTAACCTCAAAATCTATGTCTTCTAAAGAGAAAACATCTACCGTTGTGAGTAGGGTTTCAAAGTTGTATATGACATTTGGGGATTCATAAAACTTTTTAAGATAGGAATCCCAGTCGTGTAAAGCGATTCTATTATCATCCTTAGTTTTTCTAGTTAGAATCTGCCTCCAGAATTTCTTAGGTGCCACCTTAGAGAGGTGTAAGATATTTTCTTGTCTTTTATGAATATACTGCATTTTTTTTCTTTTAGTTAGGGATTTGTAAATTTTTACCTTGTCAATTTTAAGAGACACATCAATAGCTTCCTTAATTTCTCTCATCGCACTCTTACAATCTTTATCATACCAAGGGTTGGTTTTTCTATTTCTTTTATTACTTGAGACTTCAATTGAGAACTTGTTAATAGAATGTGAGAGGGTTGTAGTAAAATTATGATAGAGGTCTTCTATGTCAACTGTACTTGATAAAGGAAGAAAAATAATTTTTTAATCATTTAGAAAAACATTATTTTTATTTCTATCAAATATCAAGTTTTTTTTTGGCTATAAGGATTATCTTCTATGGGATCTCTATGCATGACAAAGTCGAGAGTTGTAATTAAAGGTCTATGATCTGAGTCAGGCTCGTGGTCCTTTAGGATATCAAAATTTATTATTTCATTGTATAAAGGGATATCAAAAATAACATAGTCTACCACGCTGCTGCCAAACCCATGGATAAAAATCATCTGGTTAAACTTGGACCAATTTTTTAGACCGTTGCAATTTATGAAATCTTGAGCACTACAGAGCTTGACTAGCTCAGACCCAAACAAATTTTCCCCTAGATCTTCAAAGCCTATGTTGTACTTTCTAGCTAGAGTAATATCTTTGTCTAACCAAAGAGGATTAGGATTGGAATAATTGCTTAGAAGAATAGCTTGGTTGCTTGAAGTACGAGCATTAATGTCACCCATTAAGACGATATTACCTTCATTCCTTAGGCTAGAAATGTCATTCTCTAAACCATTGCAAGGACAATTTTTATCTAAATTGTTTTCCTTATAGAAGTTAGAATTAATAAGGGCAAAATAACATATTGCTATGTAGGTTTTTTATCATTAATGTCATAAATCTCTATCCAGATATATTTGTTGTAAGGGTCTTTTTTATAAAGTCTAGTATTGGAGGAGATGTTCTTCCTAATCTAACAAGATATAACCCCAATACCTCTATGATAGGATTGCTTGTTCGAGATTGACCAAAGTACAAAGCCATCTATATAAGGAACCTTAGATTCTTCGTGCTCCCAAGTTTCAACTAACAAAATCATATCAACTTCATTCGAGATCCAACTTAACTTGGGGCCTTTGTTCCAAGGGAAGCCCCGACAGTTCGAAGAAAGAATCCGGAGCATGTTGAATTGCTATTTATTACTATCTTTTTGGTTTTTATCTCTAATAATGGATTTTCTATTTATGTTTATTTCCCATTTTCGTTCCTTCATAGATTTTTTTACCTTTTGAACCTCCTTTCTTAATTATGCTTGATCTTCTGGGATAAGATCTTCATTTATGAATATTCTCGTTCCTTTTAGACTTGAGGTTTTACTAAGTATGTCATACTTATGGTTAGTAGAGCTCACCTTTATAATAAAAAAATTAAAATCTATTTATATTTATATTTTGTGTTTATATTTTTTTTTCCAAAATAAAAAAATCATAATTTTATATATAGGTACAAAATTACATTTTTCAGATGAACCAGTATCACAAGTGATACTTGTCCAGGCTCCACAGCAAAAATGTTTTACAAAAGATCATAGCTTGATATAAGCATTGATTCAAAAATGAGATTACATAATTATATTTTGTGTTTGTATTATGATAGTCATACGTGCAAGAGCATTAATTTATTTTAAGATCAATAAATAAATAACATGTAAAATTATGAGAAGAAAATTAAAATCTATATATATTTATATCATGTTAATGTTGTATTATGTTTTGTTGTACATACATATCTTATATTTTATGTTGTATTAAATTATTTTAAGATCAATAAATTTTAATATGAATTTGTAATTTTTTTATATAATTTTTTTGAAATATTTCTCAATAAATTTTATCATAAAATTTTCAATTTTTCATTCATCTTATAAATTTTGTATTTTAAAAATGATTCTTTTAAATGAAAAAATATATGTTTAAAATCATTTTAAATAAAAATCTTTGAAATTTAAATAAAATAATGTAAATATTATGAAAATAAAATTAAAATCTATTTATATTTATGTTTTGTGTTTATATTATGACACATGCATATGTGCAAGAACATTAAATTATTTTAAGATCTACATATTTATATTTTGTGCATATGTGTAACAACATTAAATTATTTTAAGATCTACATATTTATATTTTGTGCATATGTGTAACAACATTAAATTATTTTAAGCTCAATAAATTTTCACATGAATTTATAAATCCTTTTTTTTATGTAATTTGTTTTGAAATATTTTGCAAAATTTTTATTTCAAAATTGAGTTGAGTTTTTTTAAATAACCAATTTTTATAGCAATATATAATTTTCACACTCAACCATCTTATAAGTTTTGTTTCACAGTCAAAGTCTATTTTAGATAACAAGTTTATTGTAACGTCCCCAAAAATTGAAAATAATTTTTTTTTATAGGCTAGTAAAAACTACCTAAATGGAACATTGTTATACTTTCGAAATATAACATACACTAGTTGTACCATTGTTTTTTCGTAAGATGTTCTTACGTTCTATCATCATTCTTTCAGTTATACTTATTGTTGTGTTTTAATTGAGATGTCGTAATGCTGATTATTATTTCGATTCTTATAGTTATACATTGACGTGCATGTGTCGTTACTTGATTATATGCTTTGTTCATTATGCATAGTCTTACTTGTTATTTATATGGTTCTAACTTAACTCTGTTTGTAGAAACAAAGTGGGCAGAGTGGCGGGACTCGTTCTCCCATGAGGGTCTGAAAGGTAAATTGTTCACTTGACTAGCAGGCTTACTTTGTTCTTCGAACTGAGGCATCTTTTTTATTTCATATGCAGATTATACTTAGCGGAGGGGACTCGTTATAGTGTGTTGAATGGTTTCCTTATTTACATACCTACTGTTTGTTAATACAGTCCTTTACCGCCTCAACTTGTGAGCAAGGTAAACTCTATTCTCATTATTTATTTACCCTAGATGATTTATCTATATGATACCTATCATTTTTTATATGTATTTTCCATGTTTACTTTATTATAAACATTAACATATGTCTTATTTATTTATTGGCAGATTGTAACTTGGATTAAAGATCAAACCTGGATTCATTTTACATAGTAATAATACCATGGCATATTTCATATGCGAAATATGCCATGGTTACTAAGCATTAAGCTTAGGCAATATAGTTATGCAATGCACTAAGGCTTAAGCCTATGATCTAAATGATACATGTCATATGCTACAAGTGTGGGTTAGCATATAATACATGGACTAGGCATTACACTATACACGATACCTTGTATTAGCGTTAGGTGGCAAGTTATAACATAAGTTTTTGGATTTAAGCAATGGGGTTTAAGGCCCTGCATGAACTAGAGACCATTGTTAATGTAACTACTTCAAACTATGGAAGAGTGGGTTTTTGGTTGTTAGTTTCCACCATGCTGGCACCATTAATGTTTCTTGGGGTTTGGGGTAGCCCAAGCTTAGGGCTTGGCTCCATGAACAGTTTGGTCATTTCACTTAGTCTATGGTTGATTGTGGTCTCGGCTCAGCACTGCGAAGGAGGCAACGCCTTGGGTGACGAAGGTAAGCTTCGTTTGGTTTCATCGCTGCATTCTATGTTTGTTTTGTAGCTCCTTCATTGTCATACTTCTCATCTTGATCTTTTTCGGTTGTGTTTGCAGGTGACAGGGTAAGCGAAGGTGGGATGGCTCAGAGCTTCGCTGTCAGCTCAAGGGTGACACCAATTTGGCCATGGTAAGCCTGCTTTACAAGCAAAGCTTGTCACTTATCGGTATTGTGGGTAGGACTGGGTTATATCGTTGTTGTTTGGGGTTTTACCGTGGGAACTCAATTTTCCTTCGAGCCTGTGTATGCAAGGTTTGGGTTTGTAAATACTGGTGCTGTTAGTAGTGAATGGGGAAAACTTGGGACTTCTAGCAGACCCTATCTTTCATTTATGTAAATCATATTTTGGTTTGGGGGTTTTTAGCCTGGGAAACACCATTTCTTGTGATGGTGCCATAGCCCTTGGCACGACTGTGTAGCTTCAATTTCGAACTTTAATGGTGACCACGTGTCACGTCCCCAATCCTCCGACTGGCGTAGAGGACGCGACCCAACCATTTACCAACCGGGCTAAGAGCCCCATGAGCATATGCATACACAAAAAATTGCATAACAAAATGCTGAAATAGAGTGCGTTGCAGTATATCATGCACATATGCAATTTTCCACATGTTCATTTCATATCATTAACAGAAATAGAGTTGCAGAAGTAAAAATGGACAGAATTACTTATCTTAAGATGAATTTGATCCGCAACCAGCTACGTCGTTGCAACGTTCCACCCAACCATAGGCCAGTGTGCTCCTAAATCTCTCAGCAACGCTGCCACCCCCAAGCTGGGCATGATTCTCCAAGGAATAAGCGAACAGCAGGCTTACTCGTAGCCAAGAATACCCAAAACACACAGCCAAGCCAACAGAGTTGGGTTTCTCAGGCCATTAAGGAGCTGGAGATGGCAAATTGCTAAGCTGGTGAGCTCATTACAGAGCCAAGAACACCTACACCAGAACTAGCCTGACCTCTAAGACACCCAACACAAGGAATCAATCCCTTCTCTGCTACACATTCCCTCAGGCCCTGTATTCCCTTCCAATGCTATTCAGGGGTGATGGAGAAGAAGGCCAGCCCTCTAGCTCTGTCTGTGTGGTTTCCAGCCACCAGTTTTATCAAGCAAATCTAAGCCAACATCCAGCAGGGGAAAATCAACAGTCCGTCCAAGGCAATTGGGCCACAGGAAGACTCACACAGACCACGCTGGAAACGAATTTACTGACTCCCGGCCTAGGCGTGAGTAACAATCAACGCAGAACCCACAATTCAGCCCATGGGGAAAAGGATTCAGCCACATCATTCACAAATCCGTGGAGGAAAACGGCGTGGGAAAAACCCAGGAAAATTCCTGTACGTGGAAAAGAATAACGGACTGGCAATGGTGGAAAACGAACAGAGCACAGAGAGGACGCGAAATTGGGCGTGCGTGAGTAGCAGCAGCAATTCCCTGCGTGAAGATGAGCAACAATGGCAAGGACGCGAATTTGGAGGACGTGAGTGTTCAGCAACTCGTAGGGAGAGGAAATGTCTGCGTGAGGGATGAACAACCAAAATCGCCAAGAGCCTGTGCGTGAGGAGAAAATAGACCCCATCGTGAAGAGAGGAGAATTTCCTGCGTGAAGGATGAGGACAAATTGAATGAAGGGCGTAGGCTAGGACAAACAGTCCTGCCACCCCATACCCCAAAACAATAACTACCATAACTCCTCCCAGTTGCCAACAGAAATTCTTAAAGAAGGTGGTTGGAATAAGACAAGGGAAAAAGCCACATGGGTAGTTTGCCTTATTGGCCAAAGTTGACAATTTCCCCCACATCCTTATCCTTGTGAAAATCATGCCCCTTTTGATTTAGTTGCCACGACCGTAGCTGGTTGTGTTTATTTTTAATTATAGATGCATATTTACATGAGGATAACTCAAAACATATGCCGCATGCCCCGATATACCATCGGTGACAATTCAAATCCAAACATAACATAACCGATCAATGGTGGGGCCTTGGCCTTTAGCTCCACACCATGATCATTTACAATTTATACATCATATACATCTAATGTAACGGGGTCAAAACTGAGACATTACACCACGTAAATACCATAACTCCTACGTTTTTTGCAATGGTTAATATATTGGACTGTGTGTAAATTATTATGCTGTGATAGGTGTTTATTAAATAGGTTTTGCATAAGGCATTGGCCCGCATGGACGCTTTATGTAATTTCTTGTATTTATCTATTAGTTGTGATTAAAGGACATCGTATGGGTTGATGGCCATTCCATGCATGGCATGAGCCCTTCCCATGATTGCCATGATAGCTTGGTTGGTTGCAATCTTTACTGTTTCATTTTATTAATAGTGATGTGGGATTGTGAAGAAGCCAGGGGTGAAAACCCACGATGGCTATCGTTGTTGTAGATTTACTTTTTATATGGACTGTATTTAGTTATTTGTGGCAGTTCATTTTTACAACATGGGTGCAGAACCTAGGGTCTTGCAACCTTACTGTAGTGAATGTATTTGATTTGTTAAGCCCACATACCCTCTATGTATAGCGTGGCCATGATTAATTGTAACAAATACTCCACAGGGTTCGAATCCTATTCATGGTTGATGTAATGAGTTGTATTTTTATGTGGATGCGAATTGGGGCTTTAGGTGCCCACGGGATTCGATTCCTACCGACTCTTGTAATTACTTTGGACTGTGTAGAGATTTTGATATGGTTTATAAAATGTTACTATGTAAGAATTTATGTTGGGGTTTTTAATATGAAGGCATCGTGATTATGTAGCGATTAGCAATGATATTCTACAGGGTTCGTTCCTGTGATCTTAATGTATTTATTGAGTGCATTGTTTAATGATTATGATATTTTTTTGGCTAAGTGTTTATATTATGGTTGTGAGCGATATTAAAATGGGACTATTCGATTGTTATGACATATGTTTGATTATGTGGACTTATATATTAGGACTGTGGATTTTAAATTGTGAAAAGAGATTTGATCTTGGACCAAAGAATGGTCATGATGTTTACTTTGTTTATTGTTTACGAGGATGTTATTTTTAATAGAATGCTTTAGTAATTAACTTGTATTTAAATATGTAGACCTTGGAAGGTCTTTATTGGTTTATTTATCTGAGCAATAATTATAGTTTGTACTTAGTTGATTAGATTCATAATTCCATTTAAGTCTGTTGATGTATACATATTTATTTATATATAGTAGTTCATCTTGTAGATAATATCTTAGGTTATCTAGGATTGTAAGTTTATACTTATAGGTATATATAACTTACATCTGAACTAATTTATTTAAATCTAAAATATGCCTCTCCTGACAAATGGAATATGTTAGTAGAGTATAAAGACTAAAGGAGTAGATAAGTAATAGATCTTAAATAAAACCTAGTTTGCACTTAACCCAGTTTCAACAGTAAAACTAATACAGGAATTAACACTAGGGTGCAGAACCCTTGATGACCATTTATAAATAAATTAAACTTGCAAAAGTAAACTTATGACTAAACCCTGGATAAATCTGATAGAGAAAATAACTTACAGCCTAGGGTTAATATTGAAAAATGCAGACCCTGGCAGATTTTAACTAGAGAATCAAACACATATGGTTAGGAAATGCATTATAATCATTTACCTAGCATATCTAGCATTTAATCTAGAAAAATGGAATAGGCAGTCTAGGGCTTCATACCTGTAACTTGAATCTCTTTTAATGGTTGAACCCGCACACTCAAATAACCAGCATTAACAATTCAAAGGCAGATCAGACCTCTGTTTTTTATAACCAAATCACCTGGGAACTACCACATTCCACCCAACCATGGTAGGGTTTCATATCTGGTATATCAGGTCTCGATCAGTTTTCCTTTTTCCTTTCAGGAAAATGTTCTCCAAGAATTTACTTGAGAGCAAAATAGGAAAAAAATGACTCCTCCAATTGATAGATTAGAACCCCAAGCCTTTCTTTGGCTTGAGTCTTTATAGACATACTTTTTAGTCAAAGGGACAGTTAAATCAAGAAACCTTAGTTTCTTGATTTAACCATTTTTAATTACTTTGGGTAATTTTTAATATTTTAATTTAAGAACTTTCAACTAGTTCCCAATTAGACTTTTGTAGGTATTGGACTATTTATTATCTTTAAATAGTAAATAATAATGGATGGAGCTTTTCTTTCTCTCTTTCATCATTAATATTATTACTATATTTATTCTTTATACATCCCATGTATAAAATACATAATAATATAACACTTGTTAACATTTGTCTTTGGGCATCATACACCATGATCCCTAGACTTAATGACACTTCTTCATTAAGGTCAAGTAGATAGATGGTTAGGTTTACTAGTTTAGGAAACTCTAAGCATCCTTCCATGTTGGATTTTCCTCGTATAACGTGGCAGTTCTTCAGTACTTGACGAGAATATAGAAATTCAAAAATTCATTTAATCAATTATAAATTAGTATGATGAGATCAATATTTTTCTCGAGTCATTTTCACTCAAAAGTTATTAAATTCTTTTCAGTAACCCCTAGCGCTTACCAGAGGCCATACTCAATGCTTTAACAAGGAGTTACAACTTAGTGCAATTCCAGGGATCTTCACTCGACACTAATGTTAGGATGTACTTGTACAATACACCTAGGGATACAATGGCAAAGGATCCGATGCTCCAGAGCTTATGCTCAACATAAAAATAGAAGGATCTACGGCTTATGCCCAACATTTCCAAATCTTATCTTTTCATGTGTTCGAGAGTTTCTCGCTCAACACAAATGTATGTACTCGTGTGCTCCAAAACTCTTCGATCAACACAAGACATTAATCACCCATGTGCTCTAGAGCTCCTCACTCAACACAAAACATTAATCACCCATGTGATCCAGAGCTTCTCGCTCAACACAAAACATTAATTACTCATGTGCTCCAGGCTCCTTGCTCAACACAAAACATCTCATCAATCATGTGCTTCAAGGTCCACGCCCAACACAACAAATATATATATATATATATAATCAACAATTGGCTTACGACCAATATATAAACCAAATCACCATGTTCATATGTAGTGGGGTCTTCGACCCAATATATCAAAATAAAATATCAAGTCAACATCATAATCAATAGGCACATGCCTATAAGTGTTAGGTCCAAAATTTGGGATATTACATTTACACAACATAATATAATTTTCATATTTCAACCATATTAAAAGTTTTGTTGTCTTTTTTAAATAACAAGTTTACATAGCAATATATAATTTTCACACTCCAACCATCTTAAAAGTTTTATTTCAAAGTTAAAGTGTTTTTTTAAATAACAAGTTTTTCATAGCAATATATAATTTTCACAATCCAACCATTTTAAAAATTTTGTTTACATGTTCAATTTTTTTTAAATAAATAATAAGTTTTCAGAAATGTTCAATTTTTTTTTTAAATAAATAACAAGTTTTGAAGTCAATAATTTTTTTTTCAAATTAATAATATAATTTAATTCATTTATATAAAATCAATGTTATATAAGTTTTGTATTTTAATATTTTAAATATGACTTGTTAATAAAAAAATATTTTCTAAATTAATTTTACACAAAATTCTTCAAAATCAATGTTTTTTTTTGTAACAGAAACTATAAAGGGGGGAATATATAAAAGTTAGTTGTGCACAGCCATTCATTACAGACATGGAGAACCAAAGTATCTATGCATAGCAAAAGAGCTGCACAAGGGGACTATCCATTGTGTTTCCCAAAACACTTCACAATGAGTCTGTTCAAAACATTTATAGCCGTGGGTTGTATAAACCCTTACATACTGACTACATAAAAAAAGACAGAAAAACATTCATTCAAAGCTAGAAAAAAAAAGGCTAAGGGTTGCCTCTTGGGTTTCTTGGCTGGACGACGGATTCCTCCTCCATTGGAAGCACAACATCATCAGTGGCTCCATTGACTCTGCTGTTCTGGTTCATAGATATGAGGCGTTGAAGGTCCTCTTGAATCCTATCGACCTTCCCCATTATTTCACGAAGATTACTTTCGTTGTCATCGATGCGTGCATCGTGATTACTGATCTGAAGAGAGGTATAGCTGACTGTGTCTTCCATTTTTTTCACCTCCCGAGCCATCTCTCTGTTATCCATAACACTGATGGAGAGCAGTTCCTACAATCTTCTCAAGTTCTTTTTGATATCCATAATCCCCGCGTTTTCACCCGCCTGAGCCATTTTGTCAGCCTCTGTCAATAAGGTGATTCGGGTGAACTGGTTCTGAATAGCTTGAGCAGGACTGTCAGGGGCTAAAAGACTATTGAAACAGAATCTAAGCATGAGGAGTTCCTTGTACAGCAATAAATCGCCGCTTCTACCACAAGCCAAAGTGCCCACGGCTCCTTCTTGCCACCCTGTACACCTGCAACCTATGACCGAGTTGCTTCCCCAATTTCCAGAGAGAATGCCTGAACCAGGGGTGACTGTCTGTGAAATTGAAAGGGAGCTACACGAACAGGGGGAAAAGGATGCAAGAGCCAACCTTTCCTTCACCACTGAGAGAGTAAGAGGGAGAACCTGCCACGGGAGGCCTTGCAGTCTCCCTTCTCCAATGCTTGTAACAATTTTCAACAGAAATCGTAGAGCATCAAATACTCCACGGCCGAGAGTGAAAAGGGAATGGGAAATCATATCGCTGCCAACAGAGGCCATGGTGATAAACGGGAAGGGATCTTGAGCGTGCGAGGGGGGAATGAAGATATCCCTGTAATGAAGATCCTTTATTTCTGCTGCCTTCGAGAGATGGAGAAGACAGCAAGGGGACCACGCGGCATAGGAAGGAGGGTGGGGAGGACTGAGCAGTAAATGAGAGGAGTCGGCGATGAGGAGGCCAGCTGTGAAGTGACGGGGGGATTCAAAGAGCGTGAAGGAGGGATAGAAGAGGGGCGAGAGAGGGGCTGTGGGGGGGAATGAAAGGGGAAGGATAAAAAAGGGGTGGCCAAACAAGCTAAAGAGAAGGGGGAGGAGAAAGATCCTAAGGTTAGACAAAAGACAAAACCCCTTGCTATGTTTATTCAAAAGGCTAAACCACTTGCAATGGTCAATCAAAGAGAACTTCCCGAATGTTTGCTTGAGGTGAGGATGAGTGTAAGCTTGACTTCTCATTACGGAACATATTTAAGGATGGGAGGATTCCCATTCTGTTTGAAGTGGCCTTGAGGGATGGAGGCCCCCAAGTTGGCCATACTATCTGCTGCCGTGTTGTTGATTCTGAGAATATGAAATGGTTCATAGGAGCTGAGCATAAGAAGTTTAGCTTTATTGTACATGCGATGGCAATTGACAGCTCCCTTGGGATATCCATTGATCAATTTAGATATGGCGTGCTTTGAATCTCCAAATATCAGAACCTTTTGATAGTTTTTATCCTGAAGGATCTGCAAACCTTGGAGGAGAGCCAACCACTCTGCTTCATTGTTAGTTCGAGTCCCTAAACCCCAAGCAAAAGTTTGTTCTATTTGTCCTCCGGGATCCAGAAGGATCCCCCCCGCTCCTTCCACCCCTGGATTCAAAATCAATGTTATCATAAACATTGTATTTTAAAAATGATTCTTTTTAATTAAAAATGATTTGTAAAATTAATTTACACAAAAATATTGAAAATTTAAAAATAACCCGTAAAATTATGAGAATAAAATTAATATATATATATATATCATGTTATTGTTTTGTTTCGTAATGTTGTAAATTTGAAAATTAAAAGAAATAATATATATATATATATATATATATATATATATATAATGTTATTGTTGTGTTTCTTAATGTTGTAGTGTGTTGTGTATATATAGTATAACATAATGAGGCTTGATAATGTGCAGATGGTTTTCGGAATGTAATAGCGGATTGGATCAAGCACGGTGAGGAACCTGGTTTTTTTTTTTTTTGTTGCGGGGCTTTATGGTTGTGTAGGAATGCGTGGCTTTTTTCCGGTATCAAGGCTTCCGCACATTATATAGTGATCTATGTTCTTGATTTAGTGGCGACCTTTCCTTCCCCGAGGGGGAAAAACAAAATTAGTAATATTGGATTGGGACCCCAATGTTACAATGCCACAGGTTTCTTTGATGGAGCGGCCACTTCCTTCACTGGTGGAGCTGGGCCAGTATTGTATATCATTTATGAACACCATTTCTTGATCAGGCTGGGCTATAGTTTATGCACTAACTCCAATGTTATGGGCCTACCTGGAATCTCAATTTACGAGGATTCTATGATGGTTATTGACTGGGTCAAGGGGAGGTAAAAGTTGAAAGTCACCAACCTAGAGCACTGGTGTAATCGAACTGCTGATTTGTTCCATGGTTTCTCCTTTTTTGGCTACCAGCATATCTATCATGAACATAATCAATTGGCTGATCGTTTATCTAAGGAAGCCCTGCCACTCACAGCCAGAAACCTCATTGTACAAGAATTTATGGAGGGGCATCTAACTCATGAGATTTCTATGGATCTTTTCTATCAGTAGAATGTTGTTGGGTGTCTTTCAGTAAGAGGCTTTTAATATATTATGTTTGGTTGTAAGTTATTCTTGACAACTTTGAGCAGAGACAGTCCTATGGTATTAGGGTGACATTACTGAACTGAATGTATATGATCATAATGTTGATCGATGAAATGGTGACTAAATCAATATCTTCGCATGTAACATGTCCTTTGCTTAATAAAAAAGGATTGAACTCTTTTTCATTTGAAAAATAAATAGTATAACACAAACATACATATATGGTCTAAACTTTGTATTTCAAAATTGATTTTTTTTAACTAAAAAATATTTCTAAAATTAATTTACACAAAAATATTGAAAATTAAAAAATAACATGTAAAATTATGAGAATAAAATATATATATAATGTTATTGTTATGTTTTGTAATGTTGTAAATTTGAAAATTAAAAAATAACATGTAAAATTATGAGAAGAATATATANACATAATAGTTTTTACGTTGTATGTTGCATTAAATTGTCAATAAATTTTAGCATGATTTTTTCAAATTTTTATTTAATTTATTTTCATATTATATGTTTTTTATTTTAAAAATATTTTTTTTAAATCAAAAATATATTTTAAAAATTAATTTATACAAAGATTTTTAAATTTAAAAATAACATGTAAACTTTAGGAGAAGAAAATTAAAATATATTTATATTTATATCATGGTTTTGTTGTGTCTGTATTATATATATATATATATATATATATATATGATATTTTATATTGTATTAAGTTATTTTAAAATCAATAAATTTTAACATAATTTGTAATTTTTTTTATGTAATTTGTTTTAAAATATTTTGAAACTTTATTAAGAGAACATAATAGTATTTACATTGCATATTCTATCAAAAGCTAAATATATTTTAGCACTATATGTTGTATTAAATTGTCAATAAATTTTAACATGAAAATTTCAAATTTTCATTAATTTATTTTATATTTTTTTGATAAAATATACATATATTTTAGTTTGTACTTGTATTAAATTGTCAATAAATTTTAACATGAAATTTTCAATTTTTCATTTAATTTATTTTTTGGTTAAAATTTCAATTTTTTATTTTAACATGAAATTTTCAATTTTTCATTTAATTATTTTTATATTTTTTGAAATCTTTTTGCTATTTTATTGTTACAATAAAATCTTTGCACAAATTGCCATATTAAATTATCAATAAAATTTAATATAAATTTATAATTTTTACAATTTTATTATTACAACAAAATAATGGCATAGCCATAGATCAATAAAGTTTAACAAATTATATTGTATTTATAGTATATCATGATTAATAAATTGTAACATGAATTTGTAATTTTTTGTTTATATATTATATATATAAATATATTTCTTTGCTTTTTTTAACAAAGTATAATGATTTATAAATTTTAAATTTTGTATATTAACAAAGTATAATGATTTATTGATTGATTTATATATTTCTTTGCTTTTTTTTAACAAAGTATAATGATTTATTGATTGATTTATAACATTTAATATGAATTTGCATTTAACTCATACAACTATAATTAATTGATAGAATAAAATAAAATAATTTAGGATCAACAAATGTTAATTTTTGTAATTTTTTATTTAATTTATTGTATATCTATGTTATGTTTTTTCTTAATTGTAATTTTATCAAGGTCGAAATATTGAAATTTGATCGGTGGGGGAGGCATTTTGACCAGTTGTATTACCTTTCGCTTACTTACTGCTTCACCCGACTAAGGAGATAAGTGCTTTATGCTCTCACCACTCGCTGAGGCGAGGCAAGGCAAGAATTGTTAGGTGATAAATTTTAAGATAAATGATATAAGTAAACTATTTTTTATTTGATATTGTTTTAATACATAATTAATATGAATTATAATTTTATTTTATAAAAAATAATATGATTGTGTTTGTGCTCGCAGGGGTGTAGATTGATTGGCAAGTGCCGTGTAAATGAAGGAATGTTGTAAAGGAGGTCTCAAGTTTAAATCTCACCCCGACTTATCTGTGCCCCGTGCTCGCGGGCTTTGTAGACGCACCTGGGGTTATAGTGGCAGCTAACAGGAATGGACCCCGTGTCACGCAAGTACCAGAACCGCCCAGTTACCGATTCCCCCAGTACAAAAAAAAAAAAAATGATTGTGTTTGTTTTTTTATGATGATGATGGTTAACCTTCATTGAGACCAAATTTTGAATTTCGGTCTATCGAACCTAAACAAACAAATTAATTCATTTGTTTTAAAATTGTATTCCTATGCTCAAAGAGCTTGGTGAGAAGCATCTTGAGCTCACTATAATTTTGACAAGTTAAAAGGATATGAAGGCAATATTGCAACAAAGATTATGAAACTGAGATCTAATGTGGGTGTACGCAGAGAAATCGAAGAGGAACTAGTTTTTATCTTCAATGTTCTTATTCTCACAAAGACGACAAATCCTTTTCACCAATGGTGTTTTAGGAATTGTCCAACAACCTGTTTCACTATGGAGCTCATGAAAGTTCATTTTTATCTTGGTTGTATTAATTTTTTTCTTTGAACTCGTTAAAACACAGAGGTACTTTTGATCTTCTAAGATATGGATGATAAAGATGAATTTTTGAAAATTAAAATATTATTAATTAAAAAAATATTAAAATAAACACACATTATTAAAATATTATATTTTATAAATAATTATAAAATATAATTAAATATATTTGTATTTGTTATCATAATTATGTGTTTTAAATTATATTTTATTATTAAGTTTGATGTAAAAATGATTATACAATTTTATTTAACGTACACTTAATTGCATTGATTTTTATGATGTTTTAATATAAATGACTAATAAAAATAATAAAGAAAATTAAATTGAATATTTATGTATTTTTTAATTTTATATATTAGAGTGGATAATTAAAAATACACAAAGCAATTTTTTTCAATATTTCATAGTATCATGCAATTAAATTTATTTGTTTTTCATAATATTGTGATTAATATAAGGTAGGTTGTAATTTAATTATTTTTAAATGTAATATGGTTAGTTAAAAATTTGAAAAAATCAAAGTAAATATTTTTAATGTTTTTAATTAGAACTATTTAATAAATAGAAAACATGTTTAATTTAAATCATAGTTTCATAATCTTTATTATAATACAATTTTTTATATATATCAAAACTATGGTGACTTTTGGAGAAGTCCTCAATGAACGATTCGATTTTGGCTCCAAGAAAATTTTAAAAATTTTGAACATTATTGAACCTATGGTTCCCTTGTCGAAGGATCGGCCATTGGAGGAAGAGTTTATTGCTGGTGGAGTGCATCCTCATGCTCTCCATTGTAGGGAGCTTGATCTCTGAGTTTTTTGCGCTGTGTCTTGATCAAGAAGTCTTCTGTTTGGAATCCTCGCTAGTGGTTTGATATTTGAGGGAGTAGAGCATTTCTTCTAGAAAGATCTGGTTCAACCCCTCTATCAGGAGGCTTAGATCACGTCTTTCTTGGCTATTGTGCATTTCTTTGCATCTGGAGTTAGTTTTCGTTTTGCAGATATTTTCAGCTTCTACTTCAAGAAGATTAACTGGCATATTGGTTCGGATCTGTCTTTTATGTGAAGGAGGTTCTTCTTGTGTGAAGGAGATCTAAGATTTTGTGACTGTTGAGTTGTTTCTTCTCACGAGTTGTCCTAGGGTGCCGTGGAATTATGCTGCAAGCATTGAGTGTTTGGTCTCCCTAAGAGTCAATTTTGTTTAGAGGTCATGGCGGATGGAGGGGGATCCTCCCCTTCCCCTTCACTCAATTCCTTCAGGAGATTGGTTGCTTCATGCAACAAGCGGAAACTCAACCAGAACCAGCAATATTTCATCAAAAAACTTGATAATATCCCTACGGTGGCTCTTCCTGTAGATCAACCATGCTGAACAACCCTTAATTTAGCTCACTGGGGTCTCATCAGACAGTTCAATGGTCTTTGGCCATCCCCTAAGGAAATTGAAGGGTGTGTTAGGATTATTAATCCTCCCTTGGTCAAATGTCTATTAGATTAATTATTGCCTAACTTAGGATCCTTAATTAACTAATTGGGTCCACTAGTACAATTGGGTCCACTTGGCCTAATGGGGCCACATGTACGAGTCACTAGAGTGTGGGGAACACTGCTATAGGTTAACTGCCACTTACTGCATGTGCATGCATCAGTTTGGGCGCCTCCTATACCAATCCCTACATTTTAGGACCCACTGGGAGTCCTGGCACCAACCTACTTTAGTTAGTTGGTGTTAGTACTAGTTAGTCTTAGTTATCCCCCAGTTACATTCAGTTACGTCAGAAACAGTTAGCTAGCACTACCAATGCATGGATAATGCATGGTTGCATGGGGAGGAGCACTTTTCTTACCTACCACACTCAATTGCACTGGGTTAACTAGTTGTCATTGGTTGTTGGAGTTATTGGTCATAAGGGAGTTGTCTATTTGGACTCTGATATTGATTGGGAGACCTTGAGTTAGAGATTCAGTTAGATACAGTGATATCCAGTTGGAGGATTCGAATTCATATCCCATGCATTCGAATTCTTTCCTATGTAAACTATTGTAACACCGGATATTATTATTGTGAATGATATTGTAAATGCCTAAGCAATACTTGTATGTTTCCTGTGTGGTTTGTTTTGTTCAGTTTGTATATTCATTCTCCATTCTTTTGCTACAAACATTATTAGAACTATCTGCTTGAAGATATAAATGGCATTCAAATTCTAATATGGTATCAGAGCCTTCTCGGGCAGGCTTCATGGTTGTTTCTCTCCATCAAACATCAGAAGCAGCTGGGTTTCCACAGAAGTCCCCTATGATGATTTGCTAGCTCTGTATTTATTCAAAGTAGCGAAGAGGGCATGACGGACCCTGAAAACATGTTCATGCCAGGAGGAAAAGCATGATTCTAGCAGTTCATATGTTTTAGTGTGTTATTGCAATGAAATTAACAGGTGCTACGTAGCTTGTGTGAATTATTTGTAGTCTTCCAGCCGAAGCAATAATGAGTTCTCAAACTCCTTAACCGTGGATCCTCACAACTTCCAATTATCTTGATTGGAGGATTGATATGCAGCTGGCCTTGTGCAAGCATGGCTATTCAGGATCATACATGGATGGGAGGTTGAGCCTCATCAGCCGGTAGAGCAGAACAAGTTCCTAAACCGTTGTGATGAAGCATTTGGGTACTTATGTACTTATATTTCCATAGATCTCCTCTTCCATATAGAAGGATTGAGGAATCCCAGAGAATCCTGGGAGAAGCTTGATAGCTTGTTTAACAAACAAGATGAGCTGGGAGGACACATTCTGGAGAATGAGTTGGTATCTTTACATCCCAACAGTTTTGATACTATTGAGCAATTCTTCACCAAATTCAAGTCTCCAGTACTCCAGTGCAGATAGTGTAGAATAGAGCAAAAGGATGAGCAGAATGTCCTTTCCATACTCAGCAAAATAGGCCTTGAGTATTCTGTATATGTCTCTATGTTTCATTCCAAGCGGGAAAGATTTCCTGATTGGAAACTTCCTTCATTAGATTCTTTTTCTGAGTCCTTAATCAAGAAGCAAGACAAATTGATTCGAATGGGAGTCATCTAGTCCTCCAAAGATCGACCTCTCTTAGTTACTGACTCTTCCAAAGTGCAAGCAAAGGGGAAATCAAAGAAGAAGGAGCCAAAAGCAGGTGATTCGGAGCCTAAATTGAATCAGTAAACTTTCGAAGGAGCCTCCGGCTCTAAGAAAAAGAAGAAGTTTAAAAAGAAGTTATGTCCTTATTGTGAAAAGGGATACCATCTTGAATATCACTATATGAGGAAGAAACTTGATGAGATGTCCTCTCTTCTCAAGCAGCACAACATTGCTCCTCCAAGAGCAAAGAAGCCTGATGAAGAAGCACCGATAGAAGAGACTAAAATGTGTCATGCTTTGAAAGCAACTCTCTCTCCATCCTCAGCATACATTATATATTCTAGAGCCTCCAACCACATGGTTTCCTCCAAATAATCCTTCTCTACTCTTTCATTGTCAAAGGGGCCTAACATTGACATGGGAGATGATTCTCAGATTCTAGCAGAAGGAAGGGGCTCAGTCAGAGTGAAGCATGGTGAGTTCAAGAATGTCTTATATGTGCCCTCCCTTGCTACTAACTTGTTATTTGTTTACCAGAGGACTCATACAGCCTCTCCCAAGAGGGTAACATTCGATTCAGAATCAGTTGAGATCACAGAAAAAGCCACTGGAAAGCTTGTAGCAAAAGGTATTGCAAATCACTCTACCAAATCTTATGAGTTTTCACATTTCTTACGTGTTTCTCCTCCTATAGCTTTATTGTCTCATGCTAACAACACCAGCAAGATTTGGCATGAGAGATTTGGCCATCTCAATTTCAAATATCTGAAGCAACTCCACAATTATAACATGGTTGAAGGTTTTCCCTCCATCAAAACTTTCGATGGAGTATGTGTTGGGTGCTTGGTAGGTAAGAATCTAGAAAAGAAGTATGATGTTGGGAAGGCACATAGAGTTGTCTCTACACTTGATTTGATACACAGTGATGTAGTTGGACCTATGCCCACAAACTCCATTAATGGTTGCAGGTATTTCCCAACCTTTATTGATGATTCTTCTAGGTACTGTTGGATCTACTTCATGAAACAAAAATCATAAGTTTTTGAGACTTTTAAAAATTTTAAAGCTATGATTGAGAAAAGTTTCAATAAGAAGATCAAGTCAATAAGATTCGATGGAGGAGGAGAATATGTCAAAAGATATGTCTAGAATTTATGTGATCATAGGGGATTTGAATGGAACACTCAGTTCCATACACACCACAACAAAATGGTGTGTTTGAGAGGAAGAACAGATCACTGAAAGATATGGAAACATGCCTTCTCCATGCCAAGCATCTACCTCCTTCTCTTTGGGATGAAGTAGTAAATTGTGCTTCATATTTGCATAATAGGGTGCCCCACAATTCAGTGGTTGGGGTCACACCATTTGAAGAAATACATGGGTATAAGCCCAGTGTCTCACATCTGAGAGTTTTTGGTTCCAAAGCTTGGGCTAGAATAACACTTGACAAGAGGAATGCCTTCCAAGCCCAAAGTAGCGAATGCATTCTACTGGGAGATGTAGAAGATGAAAAAGCTTACAAACTAATGGAGGTTTCTAATGAAGATGTGCTATAGGTTTCAGATTCAGATGAAGAAGATCACATACAACATGATCCTGTTATTGACATTGAATCTCAAGAGAATCTAGATCCAGATCCGGTACCCATTCCTAATCAGAAGCCTAAACCCAGATGGGCTCAAAAGCTTCTTGATGTAGCTAGAAGTGGTGTTGGAGTTCCAAAAGACAGAAGAAGAACAAGGTCCCAATATCAGAATGAGCATGATGCACTATCCCTCACAGATTCGCTCTCTACATAATGGTGCAGAAAATTTCTAGGTCAGTGCTACTTGATGGTGGCGAATGATTAGCTACATTGCCCACAGAAGCAGAGATTTGATCATTCCCTATCTCACCATCCAGCAAAAACAAATAGAGTCATCAGTTCAGAAGTACATTGATAGGTCCATTGATATACCATATTCTGCATAGAGCTGCAATTTTTTGTACCAGTGTTACTCAAGTTATTTTTCTAAGGAGGAAGCTTATTTCTTCTAAAGATAGCTTGCATATTGCTATTTTCCTGCTTATTTTTTGAGGGTGGGGTTTTCCCATGAGGTTTTCCCCTGTTTCCTCAGTTGTTTTAAGCATCATTTTTATTATCTTCTAGATTGTATTTGGGTGACCTATGGTCTTGTTACCAGGGCTCACAGTTGTCCAAGTTAGGATTCAGGGGGGGTGTTAGGATTATTAATACTCCCTTGGTCAAATGTCTATTAGATTAATTATTGCCCAACTTAGGAACCTTAATTAATTAATTAGGTCCACTAGTACAATTGGATCCACTTGGCCTAATGGGGCCACATGTACTGGTCACTGGAGTGCGGTGAAAACTACTAGAGGTTAACTACCGCTTACTCCACGTGCATGCATCAGTTTGGGTGCCTCCTAGACCAATCCTTACATTTTAGGAGCCACTAGGAGTCCCAACACCAACCTACTTCAGTTAGTTGGCATTAGTACTAGTTAGTCTTAGTTAGCCCCCAGTTACATTCAGTTACTTCACAAACAGTTAAGCTAGTGCTACCAATGCATGGATAATGCATGGTTGCATGGGGAGGAGCACTTTTCTTACCTACCACACTGAGGTGTACTGAGTTAGCTAGTTGTCACTGGTTTTTGGAGTTATTGGTCATCAGGGAATTGTCTATTTGGACTCTGATATTGATTGGGAGACCTTGAGTTAGAGATTCAGTTGAATACAGTCATATCCACTTGGAGGATTCGAATTCATATCCCATGCATTCGAATTCATTCCTATGTAAACTATTGTAACACCGGATATTATTATTGTGAATGATACTGTAAATTCCTGAGCAATACTTGTTTGTTTCCTGTGTGGTTTGTTTTGTTCACTTTGTATCTTCATTCTCCATTCTTTTGCTGCAAACATTATTAGAACTATCTTCTTGAAGATCTAAATGGAATTCAAATTCTAATAGGGTGGGTTCAAAGGAATTGGAAACCTCTTTATCTCAGAAGGAATATGCAACAATTTGATAGGTAAGGGATACTATGTCTTTCTTTTTGAAAACTCAACAAATAGAGATTTAATCTTTAGAAACAGGCCATATTTCATGGGTCCCCAAGGGATCTACCTGAATAAGTGGACTCCAGACTTTGATCTGAATCGATATTTCCCTTCTGTTGTCCATGTTTGGGTTAGGTTGTCATATCTTCCTCTCCATTGTTGGAATTCAGGATCTCTAGAAACCATAGGAAATGCTTTGGGGAAATATATTGATAGGGCTGAAAGAAGAGATCAATATACTTGTGCTAGAATATGCGTTGAAGTGAACTTGGAGGTAGGGATTCCTGAAGCTATTAATTTGACAGCAGCAGATTAGTCACACGTGCAAGAGCTAGATTATGAGCAATTTCCCTTTAAATACAGATTTTTTCATGGTTATGGTCATTTTTCCAGATCTTGTAAGAAAAAAGTTGAGGAAGAAGCTGTCAAAGAGAAGGGAGATCAATGGACTCAAGTTCAAAAAACTAGTTCAGCAAAGCAAGGAAACAAAGATAAGGGACAAAGAGGAGAAATGGGGACGGGTGGAAATCCCTCCAGGTAGAAACAGAAAGAATATGGAGCAGCTATGAAGGAAATATCATCTCAAAGCAATTTTTAAGTTTTGAGCATCCCAGAAGAACAAGTGTTCTCAATTCTTGAAGAGGGAGAAGTCCCTCAATCTCAAAATCAGACAAGTGAAGAATTTAAGGGTCTAACTGAGCCAAATCTTGGCACTCCTGTGGAACACGAGGACACGGGGACTTCACTTAGTGAACCTATCACATAGCACACACGATCATGGGATATTAAAGAATACCCTTAATTTCCAGAGATATTGACCCAAAATATTTTTGTTGAAACCCCCTCCCAATACTTAAAACCTCCTCCCCTCCCATTTTTATACCTTAATCCTTATAAACCACCCTACCCACCCCCACCTTAAACCCCTCATCCCTCCCAATACCTGCAATATATTGGTTCAATTTTTTATAATTTTAAAACCCACAATATGAACTAATGTGATAGGATATTGGTCAACAGGTGAAGCCCCCGTGCTGCGGAAGGACACTCTCCCACATGTGCATAAATGGAAAAAAAGAAACCTGTGGACAATTTTGGTTCATCCGTTGAAGATCTGCTTGAGAGGTCTTCCAAAAAAGACTGTAAATCTCATAAGACAGTTCGGGAGGAAGAAGATGAACATCTCAAGATGCAAGGAAGCCAATCCACTATAGAGATGTCAATCAGTAGGAATACTTGGGCCAGACCTTCGAAAGGAGGCCCTCTCCCTTCTGTCAAATAATGAACATCGTTTCTTGGAATTGCAAAGGGCTTGGAAATTCAGCGAAAGTGGAATTTTTTAATGATCTCATCAGAATGACTTCTTCGGATGTGATTCTGCTCCAAGAGACAAAAATTGATGAGGATAGCCTTCTATCCATAAGCAATAAGAAATGGAAAACAAATTGAGGGAAGGCAATGAGTGCTAGAGGTACCGTTGGTGGAATAGCAACATTGTGCACATACAAATCTTTCTCTATGGAACATTTTCATTCAACGCAACACTAGATGTTATCAGAACTTCGTCACTTTCAAAGTAAGAATTTAATTCCCTTTTTAATATTTACATTCCTATCAACTTACAAGGAAAAAGAGATTGTTGGAAATCTTTAGCAGTCTTTCTAGATGATAATTCTTTCTCGAACATAATTGTGGCTGGTGATTTAAATATAACTATGGACGCCAAAGAGAAAAAAGGAGGTGTTTGCGGGAGGGACCCCATGCTTAACATGGTGGAAAATATTATTCTTTCTTGGGAACTGATCGATTTTAAGCCAAAAAAGCAGATATACATGGTCTAATAAAAGAACTGGTCCAACAAGTATTTATGCCAGATTGGATCATTTTTTGGTCCAGAGTTTGCTCATGACAGGGAAAAAAATATTTTCCTCTGGTATTTTGCCTAAGATCACTTCAGGCCATAATCCAATTATGCTATAGATCGAGGAGGAAGAGGACCTAGGCCCCATCCCTTTTTGATTCATCCCATTATGGAAATACTGAGATGATTTTATGAGCATTGTAACCAAGGCATGGGAAATTCCAGTTGTTGGATCGTCGAATTTTGTATGGTAGAGGAAGCTAAAAAATACGAAAGCTACGTTAAAAGTCTGGGCTAAACTATCTAAAAAAAATCCAATCAGTGAAAGGAAAGAAGCTCTGGAAAATTTGGAGAAGATCGAATTGGAAAAGGAAGAATCTAAAAATACTCCTAATTTGTTTAAAAAGAGCAAAAAGCTCAGTTTAACTCTTTTCAAGCTTTTAGGAGAGAAGAAGAATATTGGAGGCTGAAGTCTCGTAGTACGTGGCTAAAAATTGGAGATCGGAACACATCTTTTTTCCACAAAAAGTGCAGAGTTAGGCTTTCTCAAAACCATATTTCGGAAATCTCTTCTCTGTCTAGAGAAAATTTTAAAGGAATTTCACAAATTAAACAAGTGGCTGAAATTCATTTTCAGAATCTTTACAGGGAAGATGACTCCTATGATTCAGATTTAACCTCTAAATTTCTGTCTAACATTCCTTTTATGGTGAGTAAGGAATAAAATGATGAGTTAATGAAGCATTTTTTGGAGCAAGAAATTATTGATGTTATTTGATCAATGGAGCTGGACAAAGCCCGAGGCCTTGACGGTTTTTCCTTCCATTTTACCGAGTTTGATGGATAGTAATCAAGAAAGATTTACTCTGGATGATCAAAGCATTCTAGTTAAAATCCAAAGTGGGTGGTTGCACAAACTCCACATTTCTTTCATTAATTCCTAAAGAAGCTAATCCTTCTTCTTTTGATGCTAATCAAACTCGACATGGCAAATTCTTTTGACAGGGTAAAGCTCTCCTTTCTTTACCTAGTTCTCCTTTGTTTTGGTTTTAGCCATGCATTTATAAATTTGATAAAATCTTGCATTGATAAACCTTAGATAGAACCTCTAGTAAATGTCAGACCAGCAAACTTTTATCAAGCTACCAGGGGTCTTCGACAGGGCTGTCCTCTCTCACCGTTTTTGTATATTCTTATGGTTGTTTCTTTAAGAGGAAAGTTAACATCACGAAAAATTGATGGGATCATTTCGGGCATTTGTTCAACGGTTGGAGTTGAATACATCAATCATGCCCTCTTTGCAAATGATACTCTACTTTTGGGAGGGGATTCATTAAATTTGGCCAGAGCTTTTTCAGAAATTATGCACCAATTTTGTATTATCTCAGGGGAACTTATTAACAAAAGTAAGAGTGTCATGTTCGGATGGAATGTAGATCAATCAAAAATTGCAAAAATTTCTTGGATTTTGGGTTTTGAAGGATATGCTACTTGGGACAAGGTTAAATATTTGGGTCTTCCATTAACCTTCAGACAAAACAACTCCACTCTCTGGTTGGAAATCATTAGCAAGATAAAATTAAATATTGTCTCGTGGGGTGGCTACTGGCTTACGAAGGCAGGGAAACTTATATTGATCAAGTCAGTTCTCTCAGCTCTACCTATTTACCAATCATATATTCTTCTGGGAGCAAACGTGATCATGGATCAGATATCCAAACTGATTAGGGACTTCCTTTGGAGAGGTGGGAAACAAAATCAGAATCACGTGCATATGGTTAATTAGGAAATTGTAAAAATACATATTCTTGAAGGAGGATTGCAAATCAAAGACCCGGGATTGTCTAATCTAGCAATGGGAGGCAAATTGCTATGGGAACTGTTTTCTAATAAAAATCATTCAATGAGTCAAATTTTCTGGAAAAAATACCTTCATGGAGGAACTCTAAGAAATCTTCAAATCGCAAATACTCCTAAAGGCTCTATTATCTGGAATTTATGCAGGAAAGGTCTCGAATTTTTTACTCTGCATCTTTACCAAATTCCTGGTAATGACAGACAGATTTTTCTGTGGGATGACAAAATTAATGGAAATGCTCCTCTAAACTCTATTATATCAATTAATGAGATTAAGAGTTGGTTGGTTAATAAAGGATTTTCTAAATTGTCTGATATAATTTTATGGGATTCAAATGGAAACTGGGATGCATGGTCCCTTCCCAATTTTCCAAACTGTGACCTCCCTTCTTTTCATGCTCAACAGAAATTGTTGATGGATAATCTTCCTGGAATGGCTCCCATCCACCTTTCTTGCAAAGACACGTGGGGCTGGGGCTCTTCTGGGTCTTACTCTACTGCTAGCGGATTCTTGCTATTACAGTCTTCAATGCAGAGCAGTACGTTGACTTCATCAGGATCTCTCAACGCAACATTTTGGAAGATGGTGTGGAACCTTCTTAGCATTCCAAAAATTAATTTCTTTATTTGGACTCTTATGCACTAGAAACTCTTAACCAGAGAAAACTTGTCAAAAGGAGGATTCTTAGGACCATATAGATGTTATTTTGTCATCAAGCTGCCGAGACTTCAGCTCATATTTTTGTTGGATGGATTTTTGCTTAGAAAGTCTGGGCACATGTCTTGCATAGAATGTCTTATTCTTGTGATCCTTTAAATTCTGAACCTTTCATTCTTTTTAAAAATTGGTAGCCAAGGTATCCTAGTGCTCTCCCATCTAGTCATGCATGGAGGAAAATATGGCAAGCTATTCCAAAATTTATTTGGTGGAAAATATGGTTGGCTAGAAATGATTCGATCTTCAACAACAAAATCTCGAAAGTAGAAATTGTAGCATCAAAAGCTAAGGCATTTCTTTTGGAAGTAGTTGGAAACTATCAAATTGATGAAATTAAATTAGAAACTGAGCATAAATGGCTTGGTTTGTTGAAAGTGGATAAAATTCAGTTGGGATCGAGTAGTCATGTTATTAAACCATTTTGGCAGGTTAGAATTTCAAGAAAAAAAAAAGTTTAGAATGGTGGAAAATGAAAAATAAAGTCTCGATCTTCTTTGATGGAGCATTAAAAGTAAATCCGGGGAAAGTTGGGGTAAGGGGATTGATTTTCTATCCAGGAGGAAAGTTAGAAACAAGCTTCAGCTCGGGAGTAGGACAACTTACAAATAACCAAACAGAATTATATACACTTCTAAAAGCATGTCAACTTGAAAAGGTAGCAGGACATAACAACTTGCAAATTTTTTGAGACTCTGAAATCATCATTAAAGTCTAAAATTTTGATACTATGTTCAACAATCGTAGTCTGAATGTGACCATGAAAAGGTTGCATTTCATTTTGATAGATTGTGTTTTAGTCATCTCTTATCACATTCTTCGTGATTTGAATAAGCTAGCAGATTTCAAAGCAAATTAGGGTTGTCTTCTTCTTCCAAGAATGCTAAGTGTGAATGAAGGTCCTTGTTTAATGCATCACATTCCTTAATTTTGAAAAGAGATGTTTTGGATGTAAGGTACTAATTTTATCGGAATAGATGTAATTGGGTGAAGGCCCAATCTATTCTTTAACAATAAAAAAAATCGTTTTTTGTTAAAAAACAAAATTTACGGTGACTTTTTAAAATTGTGTGATTCTAAAGGGATCAAGAATTGACCATGGACTATTAAGTATTATATAGTTCTTTTGTCGTATGTTGCTTTAAGTTATTTAATCTGGTATATAGTTAGTATTATGAATCTAAGACTTGCATATTCAAGATTCAAAAATTTTGATGTAAAAGGGTCTAAAGTCATGGTGCGGAAATATATATCTTATTAAAATGATAACATGAATGATGATGGTGGTGGTGGTGGTTAATGTCCCCTGAGACCAAACTTTGGTTTATCGGACCTAAATAAACGAATTATTTAGTTTGTTTTAAATTGTATTTCTATGCTCAAAAATATTAGAGAGAAGTGTCCCCAACTCACTATAATTTTGACATGTTAAAAGGCTAGGAAGGTCGGTATTGCAACAAATATTATGAAACTGGGATTTAATATGGGTGTAAGCAGGGCACTCTAAGAGGAAGTGATTTTCATTCTCAATGTTCATATTCTCACATAGATGGAAGATCCTTCCCACCCATGGTGTTTTAGGAACTACCCAACAACCTGTTTCACTATGAAGCTCATGAGAGTTCGTTCTTATATTGGCTATGTTAATTTTTTTCCTTGAGCTAGTTAAAACAGAGAGATACTTTTGATCTTCTAGAGTAGGTTGATGGCCTCCTTATAATATCTTAATTTTCGTTTAGCCTCTAAATATTTCTCACACCACATTTTCTCTTTAAACTTAGAAGTAACAACATTTTTAATGTTATTAATATTTTGCAATGCAACATTTTTGTCAATCTTTCAATGGTCTAACTAGGCCTTGGTATCTTTATACCAACCTCGCTTAAGCCTTAGATGGTAATAAAAAATTAATAATTGATATGAAATTTTGAATTCATTCCATTTAGCAATAATATTATGTAATTATTATTTTTTCCTAAAATTAAAGGTCTATTTAATATGGATCACTATGTATTTTTTATTTTAATTTATTTTAAATAAATATTAAAATATTTTTTAATTTTACCAATTATATATATAATATAATTAATTAAAATAAATAAATTATATGTTTCTAATGGTATATTTCTATATATATATTTTTTTATTTGATTAATTATTGTTATTATTATTTGAATTTTAATATTTAAAATGTTTTAATATAATGTAAATGATAATTTTGTATTTTTCAATCTTATTTATTTCTTTTTAAACAAATTATTTTTAAATATAAAGTGAATAATAGAAAAAATTATAATAATAATGTGATTAAATTTTTTTATTTAAATTTATGTATTTTGATTAATTAAAACATTAATAAAATCAAGTTAAAATTGTATTTGTATTAATAATATTGTTATTGATTTGAATGAATGTATGTTTTAAGTGAGAATTATATATTTACATGTTATTTAAATTTATTGTATATTTATATTTATAATGTTTTATAAATAATAGAATATTATTAAATATTGGATTTTGTAAAGGAATTTCACACCTTAACCAAGTGAGCTAGCTAGAATTTAAAAGAGGAAGCGCATAACTATTTTAAAAGCCTTTTCCTTGAGGAAGGAGATGTGGATGAGGAATCCACTAGGGATCTCGTGGAGAACATTTGTGATCTGAAACTTCCTTCGGAGAACAAGAATATCCTAAAGCCCTTTTCAAAAGCAGAGAACACATCTGTGATATGGAGCATGGAACCAGACAAGGCACCAAGGTCAGATGGGTTCTCTAGTCACTTCTACAGAGCCTATTGGAACATTATAAAAAGGATCTAACTAGAATGATAACAAGTTTCCAGCAAAAAGCCAAAATTGGGGAAGGAATGAACTCTACGTTCTTGGCTTTAATCCCTAAGGAGATCAACCCAAGCACATTCGCCCGTTTCAAACCGATCTCTCTATGTAATGTTTCCTACAAAATCTACTCCAAGATGATAGAAAATAAATTAAAAACTCTCCTTCGTAAGGTAATCTCCATAATCAAGGAGGCTTCATCAAAGGAAGACATATCCTCGACAATGACATCCTCATCCAAGAAATGATCCATTCCAGAAAGGCATGAAAGGAGAAAGTCATGATAATAAAAGTTGATATGGCAAATGCATTTGACAAAGTCAAGCACTCATTTTTTATAGAGTTCTAGAAAAATTCGGATTCATCATTCAGTTTATAAGGCAAATTAATGCTTGCATTGGGGGACCGTGGATAGCTCCCCTAGTTAACGAAAGACCTGTCAAATTCTTTCAAGCGACATGAGGGACCAGGAAAGGATGCCCTCTCTCTCTGTTCCTCTATATACTGATTTTTGAATCACTGAGCAAGAAATTGCAGATGGAAATGGCAACTAGGAACATGTAAGGGATAAAATTGGACCACGAAGTCGAACCTATAAACCACACATTCTTTGCTGACAACCCCCTCTTCCTTGGAAGAGCATCAAATAACATTACAAAAGATTTCAAAAGAATCCTCCACTCCTACTGCGCGGCCTTAGGTGGTAAAAATAACTATAAAAAATGTTCCATTTATGGATGGAACGTGGATCAGATGGCTCTTACAAGAATTGCACATATGATGGGATTGCAAGGCTTTGACAAATGGGGAAGTTTAAAATACCTAGGGCTCTCTATCTCATCTCGTGCATATAAAGAAAATTACTGGAAGGAAGTGGATAATCAGATAAAGGCTAAGTTGAGTAACTAGGGAGGACGATGGTTGAATCACTCCGAGAAGATGGTGCTAACAAAATATATTCTCTCCTTCCTCCCTATATACCAGGCGTCCGTATTACTAGCTCCAAAATATTATATAGACAAAACCTCGAAGCATCTGAAAAGTTTTTTGTGGAGAGGAGGGAAATGGAACCAAAAAAAGTTCCACCTTGTCAACTGGAATGTGGCTAGAAGATCCAAAAAACAGGGATGCCTACAGATCTGAGACCCCCATTTATCAAACCTGGCAATGGGTGGAAAATTTCTTTGGCAAAATCTATCTCAAAAAAACCATTAGGTTAGCCAAACTATCTGGAAAAAATACCTTTCCAGCACTAGAAGAAGATGCTTGGACACCCAGCCCATTCCAAATGGAACTCCCTTATGGAATCTGTGCAAAAAAGGGATGGAATTCTTCCAACCTCAACTTCACTAGATCCCAGGAAATGGGAAGAATATCATGATATGGACATATATCATTCTTGGCCACACCCCTCCCTCAATAGCATCACTGACCTAGATGGAATCTGAGAATGGACCATGGGGAAAAACCTTAAAACCATATATGACATCTCAAGTTGTCCAGTGGATGGAATTTGGGAGAATTGGATCATTCTGGAGGTCCCACTAACCCTCTCGATAGCCAAGAAAACCCTCATAAACCACCTCTTAGGTTGCACCCCAATTCATATCTTTTATCTGGACATGAGAGGATGGGGGGGAATTGGAGAATATACTGTTGGCCTGGGTTATAGGCTTCTTTAATCTGAAAGAGACCCCAACTCCCAGCAGAAGCTCTGGAAAATGGTTTGGCTTCCATTTGGACTCCCCAAAGTAAATTTCTTTTCTTGGTTCCTTGGACACAAAAAAATATTAACCGGGGAAAATATGGCCAAAAGAGGCATCCTTGGTCCTCGCCGATGCCCGATTTGTTGTAAATATTTGGAAATCATCAATCGTCTTTTTTTGGAGTGCAATTTATCCTTGCAAGCCTGGACTCTACTCCTTAAATACCTTCATATTACAACTCCCAACAACATTAATATCCCTCAACTCTTCACTTCATGGCAGAAAAGGTACCCTACCCTTCTGAGACACAAGTCGGTTTAAAAACAAATATGGCTGGCACTTCCATAGTACATCTACTGGAAGATATGGATATCTAGGAACTGATCCATCTTCAAGAACATCTCTCTAAGCCTAGTCCAAGTAGTTGGACAAGCCAAAGGTCTCCTTTTGTTGGAAACTCTAAAAGCTTCAGGAAAGAACCTTGATTCCACTACCACTGAGAAGGAAAGGAAGTGGATAGGGGATCCCCCCACTAGACAATACCAACCTTGTAAGTCGCCCAAAAAACTCCCAAAGTGGAAAATAAGACTGTCTAGAACTGAATTTGATAAATGGAGAAAAACAACTAAACAAAAACTGCATATTCTTTGACAGAGCCTCCAAAGGCAACCCGAGAGCAGCAGGTTCAAGAGGGGTGCTCTATTCCCATGATGAAAACACTATATTCAGATACATATAGGGGTTGGGGACCAAATCCAACAACCAAGCATAAGCTTTAGCTCTCTTAAAAGGATGGCAATATCCTTACTCTTGGGTTATAGGGAGATACTTGTTTTTGGAGACTCTCTAATACTCATCAACTCTATAATTCATGGACACACATTGTGTAATGTCAATTTAAACTCCTTCCTAGAGAGAATTCAGATGCTGCTAAGTAAATTTGGCTATATAAATTATTTCACATTCTAAGAAATATGAATGAGGATGCAAACCAAGCTGCAAACCACGGAGTCAATCTTCTTATTGGAACTCTTAACACCATGGTTTGGGAAAGCAAATGTAGCTAGTGTCATAAAATCTGTCACAAGAGAAAGAAAAGTTAACGCAGGTTTTATGGGATTAGATGGCAACGATGGACAAGTGAAGCATAGGCTAGGAGATGAGGAGTTGGCGATATGAGGAAACGCGTGGTGAGTTGAGGAGATGGAGGGGCCGGGGAGCTGTATAATGTTGATGATGGAAATATGGTAATAGATCATTCAACTGTCCAACTCTTGAGCATATGCAACGTGACAGATGCAAACATGATCATGATTCATGTAATGATGTAATATCCCTCTCCTATGCCCTGGAATATTTTGTAATTTTGCATATTATTGTACTAGTCTCGGTGAGGAGCTCAAGGCCAAGGCCCCACCCAAGACAACACCTTGTGGCTTATAAAAGTTAACTATCTAAGTGAAAATACTTAGAAGATGAAAATACAATGACACAACTTAACAAAAGGGCTAACTAATCCCACCATGGATAAAAAAACTTATCCCAACTTAAGAAGCCTAGTAACCTTGACGAGAGGGTTGGGGGGGTTAAAGAAAGAACCCAAGGAGAAAACAATCCAAGGATTTAGGGAAACATATTTTGAGGACATAATCTTACATATCGTTCAGTTATGGTAGTGTTAGAGGTAAGAACTCACCCTATGAGGGATTCCCTACTTCGTTGGATTTATTCCGGCTATGATATTATAGCCTACTTACATGATTTAAGCCGTGATAAGAGGAGATTTTTCAATCATCTTAGCTTCGACTTAAAAGAGTCGAATGGTAACAAGTTTTAAGGAAAAACAAATAAAAACTAGCAAGGTACTAAATCTTTAAGGGACTGCCAGTCGGGGAAATTGCAATGCCTCTATATAACCCTACCTTGAATAATAACAATGGCGTTATACTAGATGATGATATATAATATTATAGGGTATTATATATATATATATATATATATATATATATATATACTTTATATTGGTACAAAGAAAATGATATAAGATCATTTGTAGGAGCACAACTTTAATCCTTGATTGTAGGTAGTATTAATGAGAGGGAGAATTATTTCTTCCTTGGGAAAATCTACCTCCCTTAAATTTTATCCACGATATTGGGGTGTCTATCGGCAGTGTTCCTTCTGCATGATGGAGCAATAAATTATGCATTTATTTTGACAGCGTGGAAAATGGATTTTTCCAGTAGAGTACCCACGGCAATTTGGGTGGTGGTTGAGAGCACTCCATGCGCGTGAAAAGGTAGTTATGACTAAACGGCTGGAGGACTGCATTCGGAGGGAGAATCCGAGGGTTGCAGGTCGGTCTGCCTCACACTTTAAGTAGGATAGAATGCTGAGCAGCAAGGGGAGAGGTTACAGTTTCAAAAATCCTTTTGGAAGGGAGAGAAGTTTTTGCGTTTTGAGGAGGGGGCTCTACGCGTTGAGGAGCACTACCCTCGACATTTTATCTTTGCGTTTTTCCTGATCTGGTATGTGTTCCTATTAGCATCTACAATATGGCTTAGTTTGATTATTATTCTTGTTGCAAGGTATTACTCCATTGGGAAAACGATGGTAGAACTGAATATCGGTAGCAAAATTTTGTTTATCAACTTGATTCTGCTTGTGGTTGTTTTGATTTGTTTTCGTTGGCATTATACATTTTGATCTCCACCAGACCCGATTGTGTGACCCTCTTCGAGTGGACCGGATCCATTGTTCGCCTCTTCTTTTATTGTGTTCAGACTTAGATTTGGTAGGTGATCACGATTTGCCTCTGCATTTTTTTTCTAGGAAGACAACCCTTTCATATCGATTTCTGTGTAGACCTGGTTGGGTGGATATTTGTGTTTTTGCAAAGATAGTCCTTGCCGCTAAGTTGTGTTCATTTTCTTTAGATTTGAAGGAAGAGTTATGAGTCGTCGTTGCCATTGAATAGTTTTCTTACCTGTAAACTTATGGGTAAGCTTAGATCTGAAATTTGTTTTGAAAAAAAAAATATCCTCGATGTGCTTTTTCTCTTGAAAAGAGGATTCGGGTATTTCTCTCCTTATTAGTCTGTTCAACCTCTTAAATTCTCTTAATATGTTACATTTTCTTAATAATATTGACATCTTAAGAAGGTTAAGTAGCCGTACTATGAGAGAGAACCATCACTCAGCCAAAAAAGATGATACCTGGTTAGTTGTGAGAGAGAGATAATCCCTGGTTGGTTGGTTGTGATAGGTGTAATTATTGTTTGAAAATTTATAGAGTCTGAGTATTCGTAGACCCAAGGTCTATGCTGGTTGGCGTATAGATCCGAAGAAGAAACGAAGTATAGGACTACTTTGGTGCACATTGCGTGTTTAAAAGATAATATAGTACATAGGAATTATAAATGAAATCTCCAGAAGATACTTAGATATGGAGAACAACTTGTTTAATACAAATCATGGAAAATGGGACATTAATTGCAGTATAAATGCTTTAATTGGTTAAAGGATTACTAAAATTTTTATTTTGCAGACTTCTTGAATGGATTGTAGCTTTAAGGTATCACGGGTATTTTACATATGGTATCAGAGCGAGAGTTGAAACGCTCAGGCCTATTGGGCTAAAAATGCTCCAGCATGTTTCGTTTTAACTAACGACTGAGTTTTTCTCTGTGAAACAGAAAAACCCACAAGTTCTCACTGTTTGTCCAATCCAGGTACCTTAAGTTGCACCCAACACACATGTTTATCGACCTTGTGGTTGTGCGGGAGAAGGAGGAACCTCTGTGGATTCTTGGGAAGAATGTCAATTTGGATATTCTTGCCCAAAAAGTTCCAGGAAAGGCAGCCAAGGGGTGGCACGGTTTCTTCATCTAAGAGAACAAGAGGGAATCTCGCCGCTGTGAGTTGTCCTTCACTTCACTCTTTCCCTTATTACGGTGAATAAAAAATGGTGAAACCCAATTGGTAGGCATTTAAATGCCCCTTGTGTGTTTATCTGTTAATGCCCCAGGCATAGAAATAAAAATAACGGATTTTATTTTTACCTGTATTTAGTTGACATTGCTTTAAGTCCCAACCGGCGCTGGGTAGAGGGATGACTGTGTTTTTGAATACGTATATTAGAAAGAGGTGTGTGTATTGTAAAGTTATATTCTGACGGTTTCGATTGCTCCAATCTATTTTGATTTGAGATCAACCTAGCTTATTATTAGTATATATGTGTTACCATCTTGGATAATTATGATTTCTAGAAGTATTGAGAAAACTCAGAAGTGTGTTTTATTGGATAATATAGAAGTGTGTTTTTCTTTCTGTTTTTTGAGGTAGGAAAACTCAGGGATTTTAAATGTTTGGCTTCATGTAAGAGTATTATACCTTTTACATAGTTTTATTACAGCCACGACCATGAGCATAGTATTCAAGTTATAACCAGAAATTTCTTTGAAGAAATTTCTAATAAATTGAGACATGCCATTCTATGGTTGTAATTAAGTCATGATACAATTGCAATGTTTCACCTTTTGACTGTGCATAGTACAAACTAAACTCCTTGCTCAGGTGATGTGTTAAGTACTTCAGGAATACCTTTGGCATTGATGGTGCAGCCATTTGCTCTCCCTCGTCCTTCAAAAAGAACAGATTAAGGTAATGGATTTTGAAGAAAGTGAATTTTTTTTTTATGCTCCTGTTGCAAATGATACATAAATCCTTTTATGAGGTTCAATGATCAGGGTAAATGTTTCATCTATAATTTGTGGGGTAGGTGCATGATTTAAAATTTTGATGTGTGTTTTTTAGCGATTTTATCATTTTACTTCTGGTTTGAGTACTTTCATTTTCTGCCTGTACTCACCCGTTGGTTAGAGAAATTTGCAACATTTTCAATGTTAGTTATGCTAAACCCAGTTGAAGAAAACAGCAACAATACATGCTACTTTATTTCAAAATGCAATTTATTTATTTTATGCACAATGTGCTATGAGATGACAATATTCTAGCTCTTATATTTTCTTTCTGGCTACTCCTTTCACTCCATTAGACATTATTTGTTTTGACTGCCAAGGGTAGGGATTCTGTGGAAGGTGCCAGTAGTTACCCCAAGTATGTAGTGTAATACGATAATGGAATGCCTTCAGATTAGTCTGTGATTGAAATTCCATGCTGTCTCATGACGGTAATGATCTTATTCTGTGATTGCAATGCAAATCGATTGATTACTTTTGGACATTCCTAGAAGGAAATATAAACTTGTCTATGGAATTCAAGCGAATTATAGCATGTAAGTAATGAAGAGTATGCTATTGTCTTAATTCATCTATTGTGAGATCCGATCTGAATACAAATATCAACCAACCCCTACGTTTCTTAGCGGTATAATGTGGATACGGTATGAATATGGATCGTGAACATCCCCATCATTTTGTTGAAAACGGTATTCTGGTATTCGCCCTAGATCTTTAGTTTTGTAAAAATAATAGTCATTGTTGGGAGATACGCTTTGAATATAGATGGTGATCATTCCCTGCACTTTACTTAGATATATATAGTGTAGATCCGATCTGAATACAGATCGTGATCTTTTATCTATGTTTAGCAGGAAAAACTAATATTCAGGTTTTTCGCTTTGTTCTATGATTTCTGGAAACTCTAACCTTTTATCCTTCAGAATCTGTGATTCCCCTTGGATCCCTCTTTAGAAATCAGATTTGGGTGTAGTTACCTTCTGGTATTCGCTTTGTTTTTCAATGGTTTGTTTTATTGCAGGTGTGAATCACTTCTAGATCTAAAAATGATATGATTATTACTACTTTCATTTTAATTGTTTTTATAGATCAACCGAGATATGAAAAATGATATGATTATCAATGCTGTCATTTTAATTGTTGTTATAGATCAACCGAGATATGAAAAAATGATATGATTATGAATGCTTTCATTTTTAGTTGTTTTTATAGATCAGCAGAGATCTGAAAAAAGATATGATTGTCAATACTTTCATTTTAATTACTATTATAGATCAACCAAGATCTGAAAAAACCTAGCTACCACATTTCAGTATGTTGTTATGCATCTTTGTGCCCACAGTTTTATTTATAGATATCTCTCTGAATCAATAAACGTTGGTTGCATGACTCAGTTCTTATTTTCGTTTTCTGTATGTCATTAGCTACATCAGATCTGGAATCGGATAACCTCTACCTTGTGGTTTATAGATTGGAATCTATTAAATGCAAGGGACACGACTACCACTTAAAGCTTATGGGTTGGGATAAGAATTTATTTGTTGCATAGGAAGATGATATAGCCTGAAAACATATATTCTATTGTATGCATGGGTAGAGGTCCAATAATTGATTTGGGTAAGTTTAGGGTTGGGATTACCATTAATGGTCAATCCTAGTATGTGCTAAAGATGTTCATTAAAGTCAAGAGATAGGAATATGGAAACTCTCCTTGAAATTAAGTGAGTTGATGAAGGTTGTATAATGTTATATGCTAACCTAGCAGGATGTGTCCGGAGCACTATCAGTCGGAATTGACTGATAGAAAAATGATTACTACCATAGATAATGAGGATTCACCGATATTATGACAATTGCTACGATCGACATGCATTATGGTATATAAATCTGCCTAAGTATGTAAGTTGTCACTCAAAAAGAGTAAGGAGTAACCTTCTATATGATTTACAAGGTTACATAACTCATGAATGGCAATTAAAATCAATGCAAATTATGAAACTATGATAATTGATTATTTTGGGTTATCTGCAATATGATAAACTAACACCCATAAAGTGCTTGCATGCATGGGAAATTATGGCCATGAGAAAAGGATAAAGCTCCAGGACTATGATGAGTTAAATCTCATGTGTATAAAGTTGTCACCACAAGGGTGGTGATGGAGGTAGTGGTTGAAAGCTACCTTGTTTTCCCCCGGGCCAGCGAGGGACCATTATGCATTCTGGGGACGCCTAGATGTAAGACATTTGGTTAAGACTCGTTCCTCACACATTAGAGGAATGTCACATGAGTGGGGGACTCTGTGAAGAGAATAACCTCTAGGCGCTGTGGGGGTGTGTGAGAACGGAGTGCCTCAGCTTGGTGAAGCACCCTGAAGAGCACAAAAGGAGATATGAGGGTATCATCCTTGTGTTGGGTGGCTTGAGTTGGTACTGGAAGTACTGTTAGCACTTGGAGTGCTGGGATGGAGGAACATCCATAGAAAAGAATAATGATAAAGCACCCTAAATAGCACAAAGGAGATACACGAAGGGTTGGTATCGTCCTTGTGTTGGGTGGCTTGAGTTGGTACTTGGAGTACTGTTGGCACTTGGTGTGCTGGGATGGAGGACATCCAAAGAAAAGAACAATGCGGTAAAAGGTATGTGCATTACAGGTAAACTTGTACCTATGAGGTAATATGTTGATTGATTGACAGATAGAACTAACAGGTATATATTGGAGCCACTGTGGATTATAAAAATTGTATAATGGGATTTCCACATTGTCTCAATGTCAATGCTAGTAGTCATGTTTCATTGATGTATCAATTGCATTATGGAAAATAATTGGGTATTATGGCACCAATGAACACAAAAATTGCAAATTGTTACAATGCAAAAGAATCTATGACTTTTGTTTAAGTTGAATTGTGATTTGGACATGAATTACTGAAAAGACTAAATTGTAGTTATGATGCTGCAAAAGACTTGCTAAGTACTTTTCATGATGAATTGACTCTTATTTATGAAAATTGGGTAGACCTGATTTTTGTAGGTCCTACGAACCCACAAGGATCAGAAAAGAAAAACAGAAAGAGAGATCCAAACAAGGCGAAGCAAGAAGAGATGACTCCAGAGAAGAATAAAAAATTTGTCGAAGAAACAAGAAACACCGAGGACGGTGTTCTTTCTTTTGGGGGGGAGGATGTAATATCCCTCTCCTATGCCCTGGAATATTTTGTAATTTTGCATATTATTGTACTAGTCTTGGTGAGGAGCTCAAGGCCAAGGCCCCACCCAAGACAACACCTTGTGGCTTATAAAAGTTAACTATCTAAGTGAAAATACTTAGAAGATGAAAATAAAATGACACAACTTAACAAAAGGGCTAACTAAGCCCACCATGGATAAAAAAACTTATCCCAACTTAAGATGCCTAGTAACCTTGACGAGAGGGTTGGGGGGGTTAAAGAAAGAACCCAAGGAGAAAATAATCCAAGGATTTAGGGAAACATATTTTGAGGACATAATCTTACATATCGTTCGGTTATGGTAGTGTTAGAGGTAAGAACTCACCCTTTGAGGGATTCCCTACTTCGTTGGATTTATTCCGGCTATGATATTATAGCCTAGTTACATTATTTAAGCCGTGATAAGAGGAGATTTTTCAATCATCTTAGCTTCAACTTAAAAGAGTCGAATGGTAACAAGTTTTAAGGAAAAACAAAGAAAAACTAGCAAGGTACTAAATCTTTAAGGGACTGCTAGTCGGGGAAATTGCAATGCCTCTATATAACCCTACCTTGAATAATAACAATGGCATTATACTAGATGATATATATATATATATATATATATATATATATATATATATATATATATAT
>LPNX011139948.1:319265-358825 GCA_001517045.1 Pseudotsuga menziesii
AGTCACTTGAGTTTCTTTAGAATTTATTTTTATGTTAAAAAATATTTAAAGAAAGCATTCCTAAATCATCATAGTTATGATGAGTTAAAAAGTTAGGAAGGTCAATATTGTAAGAGATCGAGTTAAATATTGGATTTCTTCTGCATGAACCTCTATTTGCTTATGATTACTTGTTTAACTTAACATGGCATCTATCCACTCAAATCATGGATTTTTTAATGAATCTTTATCTGTTTGAGGTCTTTTACATGCACTTTCACTAATCTCATATGCTTGGTTTTATAGATCATATTATCCTCACTCTTCTCCATGTTAATATTTCCTTCAATACTAATCCAATGGTTAAAGAACAATAATCCTTCAAATTCAATAAAAATATTCATATAGTTCTTGAAATATGAGTCACAAATATCTTAAATGCAATAAAATGTTTATGTTACACAAGAAAACCTTCATCTTAAGTAAAAACAAGCAAGCTCTGAATTTTTTGGACCCCGAGTTGGCCTTAAGAGGGCCCTTACAAGGTAGTAATTGCAATTTTTCAACCTATAAAGTACCAAAAGAGATGCTAAATTATATGATAATCCATTTTGGTAAGAAATGTTAGTTGCAAAATATTTCAAGGCTCATCAACAAAAGAGAATTTGGATTTTCTACAAAATGGACCCCCTAAAACTCCAATATTTAGCTTTTTCCAAGACAAGAAACTATGAAAATCTTTTTTTTTGTTTCCATTGAAAAATGTAAATCCTGCACCAATATGAGTAAAACAGGTTGAATTTAAGTGATATATTTAATAGTGATTAATGTTTGATTCATACCTTCCAAGATTATAACCATATGGTTTCATCAAGGCAATTCATAAATAAACCCATTCAAAGCTTAACTAGGATCATGCTATGGGAGAAGTAGTGGTAGAATTATAAATAAAATGCTTCAAAATATTGGCATGTTAGTCATAGATATTAAAAAAAATTAAAGACTACTTTAAACAATACAAGCATATACAATAAATGAAATAAGGGCGAGATCAACAATGAACTTTAGAGTATTTAATATCAATGGAATCCTCCAAAAATAGAATAACATAAAGTACCCAAGTTTCCAAGGTACTTGGGTTCACGGACAAGGATTGGGACTGGGAAGACACTTTTTGAAAAATGGGACTTAGGTATGTTGGGGATACTATAGATACACACATACACACACATGAAATAATTTTCAGAAAGTAACACACTAATATACTAACTCAAACATTCACATTGCTTCCATGATATAAACATATTGATATTCATAAGAAAATATGTCTATTGTAATAATACATCCAATTTTTTGTTAATAGCATTTCTGAATATGAAATAGAAAATTCAAAAAACATTGAACAAGCATGTGCGTTTAAAACACCTCGCCCACATGAAAATTGAGCAAATTGAGATCATATATTTGAAGCCTCTTTTGTAGAATCATACATTTTTCTAATAAGAGTCATAAACCCTTTCACCACCTCTCTATCTTGGGAAGGAGGCCTCCTTCCTATCAGGGGATCATACCATTTCATATTAAATACATAGGTTTCCATACGTGTAATACCCCAAAATGTCAACCCCTCTTGTTTTGGCTAATTGTTATGTGAACACTGGAACCTTATGTTTTTTAAGTATTACGCACTTGGATGTATTATCATGCTATGTTGAGAGCTATATCTTCGTGACTTGTGATCGTTGTGTGGAAAAACTCAATGAATGAGGGGTCTTGCGAAAATAATAATAAACAAAGAAGACTAAAAAGACTAAACAAAAATTTAAATAAATAGAAAATGAATAGGGAAATAAAAAGAAAACAAATTTGAAATATGAAGAAACACCTCTAGAAAATGTAGCCGTTGAATAAGTGTCACCACCTAAAAGACTGACTAATAATAGTAATGGCTCTACAAAAGAGAGGGGAAAATACATCCAAGGGGTTAATTCTCTTAGTTGTTGAAGAATGTGAATGAACAATAAAAGTAGAAATTCAGATCTAACTCAGAAAAAAGAGGAGAAACAAAAATTTGAATGAAGAATAGAAATCAAGTTGAAGAGAAAAGAGCTAAAACTATGAAATCTGTAACTTTCAGATAATGAACAGCTAAAGGGGAAAGGAATTAGCCACTTGATATCTGTGAACGGATAATCAAGGTCCAAGCTTAGTCATGTTTCAAAAATTCTCTATCGGCATAGAGTGTGAGCACTATAGGTGTTGAGTAACGACTGACAACTGCTTGGGTAATGTACAATAATATTATATTTTCGTTGAGCATGAATACTGCGGAAATTTGTTGGAAAGGGGAATGCATGTGATGAACCATGGATTTTGGTAAAAGATTTTCTTTGATGACTAGAGTCCCTAGGTTAGTTATGTAGATCTGTAAATTAAAAGGAATCTAAAATATGAAAGAACTTAAGAACCAAATCCCTATAGAGACCAAGACCTAGCTTAGGGGTGACTGTGAAAAACAACAATTGTAAGTTTCCTATATATCTATGGTTGGGTGGATTGGAGAAGGCCCAACAATAATTGCAAATTGTCCTCTGTAATTTTAACATATGAGTTTCTAACCTTGATCTTTCTAATCCTAAGTACTATTGACAGCTAAAGGGAAAGGAATTAGCCACTTGATATCTGTGAACAGATAATCAAGGTCCACGCTTAGTCGTGGTTCAAAAATTCTCTATGGCCATAGAGTCTGAGCACTATAGGTGTTGAGTATCAACTAACAACTATTTGGGTAATGTACAATAATATTATATTTTTGTTGAGCATGAATACTGCAAAAATTTGTTGGCAAGGGGAATGCATGTGATGAACCATGGATACTCGTAAAATATTTTCTTTGATGACTAGAGTCCCTAGCTTAGTTATGTAGATCTATAAATTAAAAGGAATCTAAATTATGAAAGAACTTAAGAACCAAATCCCTAGAGACACCAAGACCTAGCTCGGGAATCACTATGGAAAACAACAATTGTAAGTTTCCTATAGATCTATGGTTGGGAGGATTGGAGAAGGCCCAACAATAATTGCAACTTGTCTTCTGTAATTTGAATAGATGAGTTTATAGCCTTGATCTTTCTGATACTAAGTACTATTGATTTATGAAATGTAGCTTCTATTGTTATGAAAATGCATGCATGTTGTTTCTAATGATTGGATGTTGGTTAAGGGAAAATAGTGATGATATATGTAGCATGAGAAATAATTGTGTTTGGCATGACCCTAGAGTAATTTAACAATATACTATTCAACTACTTTGAAATAGAATAAATATGAAAATTTGTATACTAAGCTAATCTAAAATTGCATGAACTATCCTAAGCTAAAAACATAAAAAAATGTGCTATTGTATGTTAGAAATGAACGAATAGAGTGTTAGTGTTATTGTTGAATATAGTATAGTATAATAATTTTATATGTACTTAGTTGTTGCTTTGAGAAACATAATCAAGTACAATTGTATGGATTTTGTACCTAATTGTTGCATTGGGAAGTAGAATGTAGTATTATTGTATTGATTTTATATAGTACTAAATAATGTGTTGGGCAGCAAAGTATAGTATAAAAGACTTATTAATTTTAATTTCCATGACGGATGCATTGGGAACAATCTAGTACAAGTGTTATTATTATTGTTAATGTGATACCTAATTGTTGCATCGGGAAATAGATCTAGTACAAATTCATTGGGAATATTGATCCCAACTATGGCTTTTGGCAAGAAAATCTAGTGCATTATGATTGTGTAAAGTAAATGATGAAAAAGTAAAGACTTGCTATAGTAAAAAAAAAAAATTATATCAAATGATATGTATATATATCGAGTGGCATGAAAATCTATTTAAAGAGATCTATGAGATACCATTTTAATTGTAAAGAAATCAGATTATAGATCTATAATATCCATACTATCTACAACAAAAATATAAAGTTCTATCCGAAGATATATAGTCCTATTATTTTGACCTGCTCACTGCATCAGAGTGGGTAAGCCAATGGCCATTCTCAATCTGCATTAGATCATACAATATAATCCTAGGTTGTGTCCTCACAAAAATTCGAGAATCACAAAAGGATATGGACCATTAGAAAACCTTAGCATGAGACAAAAGAAAGTAAAAAACTAGCATTTAGTATTCTACCTGGATGCATGTGTAAGTATGATATGTAGCTATGAAGTATAAATATTTATAAACATCATACTCATGAATTTAATGCATGTGTAACAATATCTAAGATCGCCCTAGTCTTGGAAACATGTTCACTTAAACAAATAATAAACAGACAAACTTAAAATCTTTTAAACAGTCTGGGTACAAGTATTTGCATAAATATTAAACCTAATTCGGGACAAGTATTTGCATAAATATTAAACCTAATTCGGGAGGAATGAGACTCCTCTTAAACTAGATTATCTTAGAATGCCTCGAAAGGATTGAAGAGGCCAAAGACCTCACTTACTTGAGTTCCGAGCATCTAGTCAAGGAGGTTTGGATCCATGATCAACTCCTCAACGGAGTGGAAAAAGTTTACAATAATATTTTATTATTAGTTTGATAAACAAAAGTATATAAAGAAATCGACTAAATTTGTTGATTGTTAAAATACAAATGCAAGACGGTTATCATTAAAAACATTATAAATGTAGGATATTTTTACATAATAAAATATTAAGTGCAACAAAAAATTAATAATATGATTTCTAGGCAAATGCATACATGACTTATAAAAGCTAGTCTGACTCATTGATCTATGATTGGGGCTGATAACGTACTTGTGCAGCTACACCAAATGACTTCACCTATACTATAAATAGCATGGGCGCTTGTATCAAAACTAAAGGAGTACATTATTATCTTAAATTCAGGCACTATAAATAGCATGGGCCCTACTTGGCTCGAAAGAGTAAGTAGGGCCAAGTTGAAAATATAAAACAAGACTATATATATGTATATATATATGAAAACCTTTGTGTAAAACCAAAGGGAGTGGAGATGGAAGTCGACCAGACTAATTAAAAATTGAACGAAGTAATGTATACTCATGTAAATATCATGTAGTCGAGCTGATAAAGTTATGTGAGTAGATCGTAAGAACTAGACCAACATATTGAGGGTTAAGAACTCATGGCCAAGGGCATAGTCGTTACACATGGCATATTTATGAGGATCCTATGGTTATGATGGTTACATGAATCCAAGAAATATTTTGGTCACGTTCATGCAAGAAAAACCAAGTCAAAGTTTGGAAATCAATGAAAACTTATCGGTTGTGTAGTCTTCATGGTGGAAAATGCAAAGCAAAAAAGGTAAAGGATGAGCGTTGAGCAATGAGGAAGGAGATGCACCCCTTGCTTTCCCCGCCATGGATTTTGAACGGTCATTCTCTCTGCACGGTGTCACAAGCCTTGTGGCTAGGAAGTGGTGGCAGGCCCTGCATGGACCAGCGTCCACCCTGCACAAACAAGGGATCATTAATCAATTAAATCGAGGCGAAGTAAAAAATCGAAGTTGTGATGGAGAGAGAAACATAGAGCTCAAATATTTACTTGGAGCAAGATTGTTATTACCTTGGGGAATTTGGTCTTTATATGGACACTACACCCATCACCATGAGCAGAGGTCGAAGGAGCCTTTTCTAGGTTGAGCGTACCTTGGAAGGCACCCTCAATCTCATCTTCAAAAGAAATAATTACCCTTCTCAAGGTGGCAAAACGCCTCACGTGTAGAGTATCAATTTTAGTAGTTTCCATAATGGCCACTAAGGGGGTTTGATTTCCCTACACTTGGATGCATAATGGTGGTTTATGGGGACAAGGTAAGTGGTCAAATCCTGTGGGTATGCTAACCCCACGATCTAGACAATATTTATGTTAATTACTACATGTGTTTACGTTATAGTGATATGATACAATGGCTCAACCCAGTAATTAGACTTAGTATGTAATTAAGTATGGTATATATATCATGCCGAATAGGATGAATGGGAATGGCATGATAACCCCCTCAATCGACAGTTGAATCGGTCTTAGATTGGTTGAGGTCATAAAAAGACTCAAAGTTGTGGGCAATGATTAAGTATAATATTTGTATGTATAATTTTGATGATGTGACTAACCTAGTGTCCTCACAGTGTCTGCATGGACCATTTGTGTATGCATAGTGAAGCATATCACATATTGGCTTTACAAACTCCACAAATTTGAAATCAACCCAAAAGTGATCATCCAAAATCAATCGCTTCAATTCCACATCATTTACATTAAATTGCTTCCATTGGTCCTAGATATCATTGGTAACTGTGGCAGTTAAATCCCCCTCCATCCCCATAAGCCATTTAAGCAGAATGTAGTAAGTTGAAAATTTGTATAAGCTAGTTAAACAAGCTCCATTTTGACATGCCCATGGTAAATGGCTTATGAATGGTGGAAGTTTCATATGAACATCCAAATTTTGCGGCCATTTTCAATTAGCACCTGAATCCTGGAAATTTCCCCAATGGCTTTCAATGCGTTATTCAACAAATGCACTATGCACGTCATTCAAAACTATCCGTGGGATACAACAATTATCCACAAAGGAAAAAAATAGATTTATGACTTATGAACATTGAATAAATATTTAATTATAAAACAAGATCATACTCGTAATTAAAAATCAAAATTGTGATTTGTTTAAATTTAAATTTAAACAAAAAATAAACATAAAAGATTAAACTTGTCACTAACTTGTGCTACTTTTGTACCATCATCCTCAAATATTTTTACATTGGGGTTGCACCACAGTAACAACTTGAATGACATTGGATGGTCCCATCTCCATAATGGCATCACATAATTAGTATGTCAAGAATATGGTGTTTTATTTTACAAAAACAATAAATGGCCTTTAGAAAAATATGGACTGGATATGGAAGAGACGATGTTTATCAATGGAAAATATTATGACAATCAATCCAACCATACATGTCAATGGAGCATCCACCTACACTCCAATATGCCTTTAATGTCCCGATTTCTTTCTCAAAATGTTCTTTCTCTTTGTCCACCAACATAATTGGAAGCTTCTTATAACCAAGTTCCTTATACCTATAGATCCATCATTAATGGTACAAACCATTTGCTAAAAATATGGTGAGTGGGTTGCATTGAAATGGATGCAACATGCAAGAAAAAATATTGCTATTGCAAGATCAACACCTTCCCTTCGCATCATATCAAATATGTCATAAATGCCACCAATTTTAGGCCTCTTGCATGATGAAGTTGTATTGTTTTTTGATGCTTTTGATGGTACATTCTCATCACCAAAACAAACTTCATCATCAGAATGCATTTCTTCCTCATTGAACACATCATTGTCATTGACATCACATGGTTATGAGATTGACTTTCCTACCTTACCATCAACCCTTTGCTACTCCCTTTGTGCACTAGGGAGTTTAGTGGGATCCTTTGGGTCTCTAGTAAAAATTTCAACACCCTTCTTTGGAACATTCATAGAATGGGTTTTAACCTAAGTATATATGCCTTTCCATTCAACATGACATGACATGAGCTACATTTTATCAATGTTGTCCCCCCTCCACCCTTGGTTTCTTTTGTCCTCTTCAAATTTTTCCATAGTTGATATTGAGGATTTGATGACGCCAACTAGGTTGGAGAAATAAGTGTTGATGTAATTGTAACTTCGGAATGTATTCATCTGTATTTCTTATGTATTGTAACCCGATGTTTATTCTACAATGTATTGTAATGTATGTGAGTCATGTCATACCCCGATGTTTATTCCGGGAAGTTTCTATAATAAGAAAGTCATGTCAAGTCATTGTGGGTAACCCTCCTATTGGTCAAGGGTTAAAGTCCCCACAGTTATGGGGCCCTTGGGTTATTTGACTATCCTAGTGAGGTTGACCCTAGGTGAGTCATTGTAATTCGGGGCAATAGTCCCCACCATTGTGTTACCCTCCTATTGGTCGGAGGAGGCAAAGTCCCCACAAGTGGTGGGGCACTAGGGTTATTAGACACTCCTAGAGATGTTAGCTCTAGTAAGTAATTGTTAAGTGAGACCAACATGTTGGAGTGCACTTCAAGTGAATGAAAGAATATAAATAGAGAGTGAGCCTCTCTATTTATCTCACTTGCAATACTCACACTCACTTATTGAGGGTGCATGAGTGAGAGAGGAGAATCTCTCTTAGTGTGAGAGAGAGAGACTGCTGTTGTCGGGAGATCATTATAATGTTTTCTAGTTTTACTATTTTGATGCTGATTCTATCTTTGAGGAAGTTGCGGGGTTTTCTCCTTTATGGTTTCCCTGAGGAAAACTCTTTGTGTCTCTTGTCTCTTGTGATGTGCTTATGTTTTATTGTTGTGCTTGTTATTCTCTCAGTTAAAAGATCCTAAGATCATAATGCTAGCTTGAATGATGAAAAACTAACATGGTATCAAAGCTAACCTGAGAAGAAGACATTGTGCAGCTACAGAAGCTAGGGCCTCTTACTTTTTGGGTCTCTCTCCACAATCCATTAGCAAAAGCATGCTAGCATGACTCTCCATTGAAGGGCGCATCTTTCTGTCGAAGCGAAATTTGATTCCAAGCATTTTCAGTTTTCGATGAGAAAATTAGGGCTTTCTACAGAAGAGGAATTTTTGAGTGATCCCAGCATAGGATTTTTCTCCTCATCAAAACCTAAGTTTAGAGACCTGGATCAAGAAATTTGGTTGGGTGAAACTCCGGGAAAGTCAAACCCTAGTTTGACCCCGAGCTGGAAAAACCCTAAATACTAAAACTGCTAAGTTTTGGTACATTCGCTATATTCTGAGATTGGATAAGTATCAGGAGCTGAAAGTTGTAGGGGCCGAATACAAAATCCTTATGTACATTGTGCCCAAAACTCAGACTCATATTCACTATATTCTGGGAGAAATGATCCCTTCAATTTCGGGTTCCAGCCTCTTCCAGAATTCATTCCTAAACAGGACATCTGGGGAGAATTGCAATATCCTGGGCTACAGAGGTCCAAATGGAATTCATGAAGATTTTCCAAAAATGGCATGAACTGTAATTTCTGTGGTCTAAATATCAGACTCAGAAGATGAACCAATGACACGTGGTATGCCATACAACTTCGTTGTTCTAAACAGTCCTATAACAGGTCACCTTGGGAAAAGGATCATAAATCCCAAATGGTGAAACCAATTCTGATGAAACATATGGTTTTGTATCATGGACATGTGATATTACCTTAGAAAGAAATTTTAGACACAAAGGAGCAGCAATTTCGGAGATATCAGAGAAACAGTAACAGGCATTTCTGCAGAAGAAATTGGAAAATTAGGGCTTCCTGTTCCGGGAGCTTCCCTCCACTGTTTTTAGAAAAGGAATACATTGGACAGATCCATTTGAAGAGAGATATCTATCTATCCAATCAGATATGAAATATTCCAAGTTTTGAAAATTAGGGTTTCTGTGACAAACCCTAGATCAGCCAGCTCCGGAACCACGACGGACACCTCAAATCGGTAAGATCTAATCCTTTGCTATTTTCATTTGAGGTTCTCATTTCAAAGTGATCTATCACATCAACTTGATGATAAACTTGGTGAAGTTGACAACTTCCAAGCATGGAAGTATATGATCTCTCTGAAGAAAATGAATTGGACACCTACATGAGGAGAGAGGTTCCAGTTTCAGAGGGAGATGAGGTTAGAAGCCTTTCACAAGAAGAACTTGGTCAAGGTCAAAGAAGATCATGGTTGATTCAGTCATGGATCAAATTGTACTACAAGTGTCTTCCTTAAATACACCAAGATGTTTTGATTCCTTGACCAAGCTATTTGAAGGGAAGAACAGAGATCAGAATATGACCCTAAGAAACCAGTTGAAGAATGTAGAGACCATGCAGTCATAAGAATCTCTCAAATCAAGAACAGCTTGAAGCGGTAAAAGAAGAAGTCAAGAATGCAGAAAGTGGTGATGGCCACCTTGAATGGACTCCCAGGATCATGTGATTCATTCATGCGAGGAATATGTGCCAGAAGGAAGTGATTACTTTCAGCAAACTTTGGGAAGAAGAAGAAGCTCTACCCATAAGAAGAGAAGATAAGATGGGAGCATTTGAAGACCGGGCTCTCATCATCCAAAGAAGATCCCTCAAGCAATGATGAATATGAAGAACTCAACTCTTGAAGCACCTCTTATCCTCCTTAGCATTTGGATAAGAAACGATGCTATCATGAATGAAGAAGATGATGAAGCTGAAGACTCAAGAAGGCGTATACCCACGAAACAAATAAAGATAAGTATTCAATTGTCATTTCATTGTTTTGTTATGCATTTGTTTACATTCAGTTATTGTATTATGCATGATAGGATGTTTACATTAATGACAAAATATGCATATGATGGGTAAGTAGCTCATGGTGCTATACAACTCTGCATTGCTACTTATCTAGAATGAAACCTCTTTGCTGACATATTGGATTAGTGCACAATCTCAATGTTGTCCTGGTAGAGATGGAAGGCATCTAGAAAGTTTCCGTGAGATATGGATGGATGTTGTATTGGCTAAAGTAGTTGCATGATCATATCATTTATGCATAAGAATTTTCCAGTATGAATATACGTTATGAAATGTTTCTAACCATACAACTACATTTGACTTGTAGGAAATATCGCGTACATAATCGCCTACAAGCAAAGAAGAATGAGACTTGTTCCAGATTTCAAGTGACGATAGTTCAAAGATGAAAAATAATATGATGAATACAGCGACATCATTGATGCAGAACCTTCAAGCTATGAAGAATTCTAGTTCAAGAAGAATGATGTCTAGGATGCAGTATCGAGACCTGAAGAGAATTTCGTAGTTCCATCATGTAGTAGATGGAAACATCATGGGATACAAAGCAAGATTCGTAGCACAAGACTTCTCACGAAAATAAGGTATAGACTACGAAGAGACATTTGCAGCCACTCGGAGTGAAGTCACATGACATGCATAATTATGCGTGCAAATGAAAGAAGGTCTTGTACGAGTTCAGAAGACACCCATGGGATAACACATACATGATGAGCTTGATGAATATATTAACCTTTTCTACAAGGTTGATAAAGGATGACAAGCTCATAGATGGATGTGAGATGAACATTTGAAAAAGTTCAAGATAGAGGATCTTGGTATCCAGTGATCCTAGATGGATACATAGAATATTAGTAGCATAGGATACTACTTGTCACTCCGGTACAGAATGTTTCGGTGCATAGAGTACGGAAGACAGAGGAAGTATGATGCTCCACTTCAGAGGGAGTGATTGTAGAAGATCCTTTGTTTTGACATGGTACGATAAGATGGACAGATTACTGATGACTCTAGGCTTTACCAAGAGTAAATCAGATTCCAACCTTTACTACAAGGTTGAATATGGCAACCCAATGATGCTTCTACTATATGTAGATGATCTATTTGTGACCGGTACAGATGGGTTGATTGTTGATACAAAGATAAAGTTTGCTGCTGAGTTCAAAATGAAGGACTTGGGGATGATGCATTACTTTCTAGGTATGGAGGTGTGGCAGAGTACAGATGGAATCTTCCTTGGACAAGGGAAGTATGCAGTAGAGATCCTGAAGAGGTTTGGGACGATGGACTGCAAGGCTATGGCCACACCTATGGCATCGAACTTGAAGCTATTGAGTGTTGCTTCATCAGAGACAATTGATGCTACGATGTATCATCAGATGATTGGGTCATTGATGTACCTGACAAACACAAGACCAGATATTTGCTTTGCCGTGAACACCTTGAGCTAGTTCTTGACAGATCCAAGAAATGTTCACTTAATTGCTGTAAAGCATATTCTAAGGTACCTGAAGGGTACAGTTGATTATGGGCTCAAGTACGATGTGAATCAGAAGATTAACCTGGAGGGTTATGTTGATTCAGATTGGGCAAGCAGTTCCATCGATAGGAAGAGCACTTCAGGGTGTTGCTTCAGTATGGGATCAGGTGTGATCTCTTGGTTTAGCAGGAAGCAATCCTGTGTGGCACTGAGTACAGCTGAAGCAGAGTATGTCGCAACTTGTTCAGCTAGTTGTGAGGCAGTATGGCTATGGAAGCTACTGTCTAATATATTTGATCTCCAATTGGATGCTACTTATATACATTGTGACAACCAGAGTTGCGTGAAGTTGTCAGAGAATCTAGTGTTCCATGACAAGTCGAAGCATATCGAGATCAAGTACCACTATATCAGGGATATGATAGAGGAGTAGTGAAGCTCTAGTATGTTGCGACGGAGGAACATATAGCTGATGTATTGATGAAGCCATTGGCTAGGGTGAAGTTCGAGTACTTCAGGGAGAAGCTTGGTGTTCTCCAGATCGAGATTTCCTCCAAGGGAAAGTGATGAGTCCCATAGCCATTCTGACATGGTGAGAGGATTGGTTCCTTCCATGGTCAGATGTAAGGGCTGAGCCATTCTGTCATGGTGAGAGGATTGGTTCCTTCCATGACAGATATGAGTGCTGAGATCTATAGCCATTCTAACAAGCAGGTCAGATGTAAGGGCTGAGCCATTCTGTCATGGTGAGAGGATTGGTTCCTTCCATGTCAGATGTGAGTGCTAAGCCATTCTGATATGACTGTAGGATTGGTTCCTACATGATCAGATATAAGGGCTATTGCCATTCTTGGAATGGAGCTGCCTGGTGAGGTACCAGGAAAACTTAGTTTATGACTGAGGGCCGTTCTGATATGACCGTGAGATTTGTTCTCACATGATCAGATATGAGTGCATGGCCATTCTGATGTGATAGAGGGATGTGTTCCCACTTGATCAGATGAAAGGGTTGAATCCATTCTGTCATGGTGAGAGGATTGGTTCCTTCCATGTCAGATGTGAGTGCTAAGCCATTCTGATATGACTGTAGGATTGGTTCCTACATGATCAGATATAAGGGCTATTGCCATTCTTGGAATGGAGCTGCCTGGTGAGGTACCAGGAAAACTTAGTTTATGACTGAGGGCCGTTCTGATATGACCGTGAGATTTGTTCTCACATGATCAGATATGAGTGCATGGCCATTCTGATGTGATAGAGGGATGTGTTCCCACTTGATCAGATGAAAGGGTTGAATCCATTCTGTCATGGTGAGAGGATTGGTTCCTTCCATGTCAGATGTGAGTGCTAAGCCATTCTGATATGACTGTAGGATTGGTTCCTACATGATCAGATATAAGGGCTATTGCCATTCTTGGAATGGAGCTGCCTGGTGAGGTACCAGGAAAACTTAGTTTATGACTGAGGGCCGTTCTGATATGACCGTGAGATTTGTTCTCACATGATCAGATATGAGTGCATGGCCATTCTGATGTGATAGAGGGATGTGTTCCCACTTGATCAGATGAAAGGGTTGAATCCATTCTGTCATGGTGAGAGGATTGGTTCCTTCCATGTCAGATGTGAGTGCTAAGCCATTCTGATATGACTGTAGGATTGGTTCCTACATGATCAGATATAAGGGCTATTGCCATTCTTAGAATGAAGCTGCCTGGTGAGGTACCAGGAAAACTCAGTTTATGACTGAGGGTCGTTCTGATATGACCGTGATATTTGTTCTCACATGATCAGATATGAGTGCATGGCCATTTTGATGTGATAGAGGGATGTGTTCCCACTTGATCAGATGTAAGGGCTGAAGCCATTATGTCATGGCTAAAGGATTAGGTTCCTCCCATGTCAGATATGAGTGCTAAGCCATTCTAACTTAGTGTCAGATATAAGGGCTACCACCATTCTCTGAATGGAACTACCTAGTGAGGTACCAGGGATCCTTAGTCCAAGACTGAGAACCTTTCTGATGTGACTGAGGGATGTGTTCCCACATACTCAGATTTAAGTGCTGAGCCATTTCACAGATGATAGTAGTTTGGGTTCCTATCATGCTGGTGACTATAAGTGCTGTGCCTTTTCACAGATGGTAGTAGTTTGAGTTCCTACCATGCTGGTGATTGTAAGTGCTGAGCCTTTCCACAGATGGTAGTAGTTTGAGTTCGTACCATGCTGGTGGATGCGAGTGATGTGCCTTTCCACAGATGATAGTAGTTTGGGTTCCTATCATGCTGGTGGTTGTAAGTGCTGAGCCATTTCACAGATGATAGTAGTTTGAGTCCCTATCATGCTGGTGAATGTGAGTGCTTGGCATTTCTGATATGATTATAGGATTGGTTCCTACATGATCAGATGTGAGTGTTGGGCATGCCTTTCTGATGAGTAGGTCAAATGTAAGTGCTGGGTGGGCCATTCTGACTTAGTGTTAGATATAAGCACTGAAGAAAGACCTACATGGAGGCTAGGCCTACAACCAGCATGAAAAAGGGCTGGCTCTGTACAACTTCCTGTGACGAGAAGAATCATGAGATAGCACCCGTGGGACTGATCCAGATCGAGTGAGGATCCAAATCCAGTGATGATAATCCAGCAGTGATGATCCAGATCTAGATCGAGTGATGATCTAGATCTAGTGATGATGATCCAGATCAAGTGATGATCTAGATTCAGTGATGATGATCTAGATCGAGTGATGATCCAGATCCAGATGAATATGACTTGAAAATGAAGATGACTTACAGATAAATATGACTTGAAGATGAAGATGACTTTGAAGATGACGATGACCCAGATGATACAGAGAAGAAGACTTGTGCTAATAAATTGTGTCGAGAGAATACCTTCCTAGTTAAGAGGGAGTGTTGATGTAATTGTAACTTCGGAATGTATTCATCCGTATTTCTTATGTATTGTAACCCGATGTTTATTCCGGTATGTATTATAATGTATTTGAGTCATTTCATACCTCGATGTTTATTTCGGGAAGTTTCTATAATAAGAAAGTCATGTCAATTCATTATGGGTAACCCTCCAATTGGTCAAGGGTTAAAGTCCCCACAGTTATGGGGCCCTTGGGTTATTAGACTATCCTAGTGAGTTCGACCCTAGGTGAGTCATTGTAAGTTGGGGCAATAGTCCCCACCATTGTGTTACCCTCCTATCGGTCAGAGGAGGCAAAGTCCCCACAAGTGGTGGGGCACTAGGGTTATTAGACACTCCTAGAGATGTCGACTCTAGTAAGTAATTGTTAAGTGAGACCGACATGTTGGAGTGCACTTCAAGTGAACGAAAGAATATAAATAGAGAGTGAGCCTCTCTATTTATCTCACTTGCAATACTCACACTCACTTATTGAGGGCGCATGAGTGAGAGAGGAGAAGCTCTCTTAGTGTGAGAGAGAGAGACTGCTGCTGCCGGGAGATCATCTTATTGTTTTCCAGTTTTACTGTTTTGGTGCTGATTCTATCTCTGAGGAAGTTCGGGGTTTTCTCCTTTATGGTTTCCCCAAGGAAAACTCTTTGTGTCTCTTGTCTCTTGTGATGTGCTTATGTTTTATTGTTGTGCTTGTTATTCTCTTAATTAAAAGATCCTAAGATCATAATGCTAGCTTGAATGATGAAAAACTAACCATAAGGTGAATAGAGAAATGATAAATCTGAAAATTGAAACAAAGAAAATCAACTAAGGCCTAGTTTGGAAAATAAAAAACAAGTTCAATGCTGGATTTTTTCTCCATTCACTATTGGACTGTTAAGTGTCAATCAACCATCAAACCCTTCACTGTTATTTTGGAAATTATCGAATAGTTGGATTATCACATTGCACTAGTTGCTATATTTCTCACCTTCTTCACTTCTGAGATAGAAATGAGTTAAATAGGGGTACTTTTGCAGGTTTAAAATAATGTTATGTATTTTGGAGAGGAGCCCACCTTCCCCCCATCTATCCTTATTGGTTTTTGGCCAATTTAGTAAAAATGGACTCGCAAGACTTGTTGACATACCCCCAATGTCTCAATTTAGGGGGTACAACGTCCCAATGCATGCTATGTCCACAATGGGTGCCAAATATTTTATTCTTCAGTGTACATCTCAAACTTACCCAACCATGTTTCGAGGACGTGGGTACATGTATATGATGCAGGTACGCACACCCTACCCCTATGTTCAAGTACCTGTACAATATAGTAAAGTAGTCATGAACACAATAACCATTATATTATTGATGAAACTCCATCATATAAAATTTTTCATTCTCTTCCACTTTATATGTAAAAGACAATACCTCCCTTAACTACCAGCTATTTCCCTTGAAACATGGAATGGTCTTGCAATATTGCTATATACCATTTATTACATTGTTAAAACAGTAGGGTTGTCTAACATTGGGGGGGACAATCCCAAGAGAAAAATGGAAGGTAGTATTGAATGGAGCCTTGGAGTTGAATGGACCTTGCAGTTTTGAATGGGGAGGGTGTTTTTAACTTTTGATATTGACCATAAACTATTTTTAAGGAAAAAGAAATCTAGTAATAGTATATATGTCAACCAAATGAATTGGAATATTGTTAGCTACTAAAAGGGAATGCTTACCATTTTACAAAAACTTGTTGGCAATTTTTTAGGATGTCCTTGAATATTTGAGTAGAGAGCCAACCATAATTACTGTATTCACCTTTGGGCACCAAATAACCACATTGGATTCTTCGCAAAATATTGGAATCTTGGATTCATATTAGATTCTTGATTTTTTGTGTGTACTTTAAATCAAATCCATTTATATAAGTGGATCCAAATCCCAATGACATAATCGAGGCAAGTTTACCCACTCGCTACATGTTTTGAACATTTTTTACCATCGTCATCCCTAGGAATAACAAGTAGACAATTTACATGATAATTACTTGCTAACTTGGTCAAAATTTGAGCAATATTTTCCCAAGTGCTTGGTTGAGAACTTTGAAGTTAGCATTAGATTAGTTGTGCTCATCATGTTTATATCATTATTGTATTTGAGAGTTATGTACAATGACTTGTATTGAGTGTAGTTTATCTTCTATAGAACTATAGCTCTCACAAGCAATGTGTCTTTCATATATACTGATTCTCTCTTGATATTTAGCCATCGCCACTCATGTATTATCATAATTTGGTAATCTAAATTAGAAGTATTCACGGTGCACAAATTCCCACTCTAGTAGATTTTGTCTCTCTTGTTATTGGAGAAATTGATTTTACTTCTTACTATTCTCCATCTTGGCTCATATTATTTTATTGTAGCCTAAATATTTGGTGATCTTATCCACTAGAAATTATAGTCATCGTATCTTATGAAAACTTGGTGTTTTTGTCTCATTCCCCATCTAGAAATATGAGCATGAAAGCTAAATAATTGATATGCTTTAATTTGGATATCATATCTTTGGTTTCAAAATATATATATTAAAAAAAAAATATACTTTCATAAAAGTAAACTAACACATCCGCATAGTGTTTGATGGATGGAGAACACCAATAGATATCACCATCCATATGGGAATTGGATGAAAAGTGGTATATCGAAACTATGAGAGACTAGCTCGAGTCTGAAGGTTGCTAACCCACATAAATGATTATATGTACAAAGACAAATAATTTAAAATAAATAAATAGATAAAATAAGATATAAAAAACTTTATCAACGTAATAACAATGCCATTAAGTTTGAAAAAAAAAATAATGAAAAATCATAAAATTTATTAATTTGTGAAACCCTCCTTCTTTTTGAACTTGCATCATTTAAAAGTTCTTAAACTCTATGTAGATTAGACATCGCACAAAACCTTTCATTCGAATTTTCATGGTGATTTTGTTTGAACTCGATTCCTTTCCCCAACTTGTTCTCTTTTTCTCACATTTTTCTTAATTTCAAATTTCTTCCTCCGATTGGTTTCTTAGAGGATTTGCCTTTCACACAAGAATAAAAGCATTGGTTGTTCTTGTGAGGATGTTTCAGAAGGATATTACATGGATAGCTTGAAACGCTAGTGGTCATGGTTGATACTTGGCACTGAAATGCCTATGGTATGGCTGATATGTGGAGTGATCGTCCACAATCCTTCTAGATAACATGGCATGGATGGTCATGGACATAGTTTCCGAGTTCCATTACACATGGACATAAATTTATAATTATATCTGTTAATCACTAACTCATGGATTTGTAAATTCCTGAAAGATATCTAGGTAAATGTAAGACCTTGATTTATGCACACAATGAAGAATATTATACCCATAATGAATTCTAGTCATAAATTAAGGAGTTTTTATTAAAATATAATTTATGCATTCACCTCAGGTCCAATTTCAAAATAAATACACCTATTAATGTAAAAATCAAGGTTGGGGTTCTAATTCCTTGATTCCTATTCCAAACCAAAGATGCACTTGCACCAGATTCTTCTGCCAATTTTGATTGCACCCATAGTCCATGTAACCTTGTGCCACTAACACAGTAAACCAACATGACCCATAACTATAGTGACCCTCTAATTTATTGTTCTAACTATGTTATTTATGTACTAAGTTTTTTGATAGCTAAGGCATAGGTGCCATTGATATGTGTTACAAGTGCACGAAATGCAGGGCCTACTTACTCCTAGCCATGCTTCATGAAAGGCTAGCTTCCATGTTCAGACGTTTGTAACTAGAACAGATAAGAACTTAAAAATGAACTTTAATCTTTCCCATACACATCCTTAATACTAACTTGGAACATTTCAAAAACTACACTGGATTTACAAAAAAAATAAAACATTTTGGTGCTAACACAAAGTTACAAACACACTAAGATTAAGTCCATTTTAGTATAATGAGTTAATATTGTGGTAACATATTTTTTCTAATAGAAATCTATTAAATCCATGGACAAGAAAACATAAATTAGCTACTGTAGAATTCTCATATGAACCATCTGATTCTAGAATTAAATGATGGATTTGAATGGAATTTTAAATTAGTACTTAAACATGTCCCGTGTTCAATATATGCTCTCTTATATACAAGTGAAATTTGTAGGACTATAACATATCAACTTCAAGACATTGATATCAATCAACATTGCCTTCTTTAAGAGTTATCAATGCTGATTACCATCAATATTTCAGCCTCATATGAATACCATACAATGATTACAATAATTTGGAAATTCCCATTTCCTTACAAGCAGGTTTGGCTGCATGTAAACTAGATAATCTAAGAACAAACATGAAATTGGAAATATATATTCAGACCTTTCAACAATTCTTTTTGTTTTTCATTTTCGAATAATTTCAGTGTATGCATAGTCTAACTTGGATAACTACAGAAGGCATATTATCAATGAAAACCTAAGTAGAGAACTATTGCATGATGGATTATTCCACAAATATAGTTTAAAAAAAATCATACCCCGCATTCATATTTTGACTCCAGTCATCAATTTAAACTGGAAACTCATTCATCACCTACGCTGCACATTGTGAACACTTGTTTGTTGCTGGTTTGTCATTTCATTTCCTGCTACGAGAAAGAATGCAATGTGCGTATAATATGCAATATCAATTAATACCTGCTAATAGTGATATATATTGAAATTTGGTGTAAAGCTAATATTTTTCATAACACAAATTTCTAAATCCATCAGCCTATATACCTGAAGAAATTAAACATGTCAATCTTTGATTCTGAAACTATTTTGGAAACAACTATCTAGTGCCTTTTCCATGTGCTGAAGCCATCTCTTGGTTGCTTCTCTTGTAACAGGGAATGGTCTGTGATGCCATATAAGGGACGGATGACCTAATAAAGAAAAACATGTATTAAAATAGTTAAAACAACCATCAAGTCAAAGAACTATACTCCAACCACCCTAGCAATGTTTTTCAAAATTATGTTGTCACATGTCATCTGAAGGCTGGATTCAAAATAAGCATGCCCACCTATGGACTTCATTAACAGGTTAAGTGAACGATCTATGAATATGTTTTTTTAAATAAAATGACTTCAAAAACAATCGAACAAGCCTAAGGAAAGCATGTAAAAACAAAACATAAAATTTTCTAAACTTTGTAAGTATAGACAAAACATAAAATGTTCTAAACATTATTACAACTACAAGCACACAGTTTTGTTTTTCAACACTTTTTTATTCATGTTTGGACTTAAAACAAAAAAGGGTTTTAAGAAATTGTAACTTTCAAAATCAATATATTTCGCCTTGATGCCCTCACTTTGTATTTCGAGAGAAAACTAGACATGTGGTTACCAAAAATCATGAACAATGCAACATCCAGCATGATTATTTCTAAAAATCACAAGGGGAATTTGATAGTTGATCAAAATAGATTGTTGTGGATCATCTATAAATCACCACTTTATCAATATGTAAGTCATCTTCATGCTTCCTATTTCATGATGGTTAACAAAAGTATAAAATTTATTGTTATTCTAGATGCACGACTAGGGATTAAGTGTTATGACTACAAAGAATGGATGGGAATCAATGGTTAAAAAATTGAAGCAAGAAAGTTACAAGAGATTCACAATACTTTGTGTGGCTATGGGTATGGAGGTGAATGCTCAAAAATCTACCAGTTGTTTTCATAGGTTGATGGAGAAAGTTGAACAAAGGTTGGTAAAGTTATTTCCTTTTAGAACCTTTAACATATTGGAAGGCTTCAAGTACTTAGGGTTTGTGTTAAATACAGATAGTTATGGTATGGATTAGTGAAAGGATATAAGGAAAAAAATTCCATTGGTGTAATAGGTCACATTTGGGGGAGTCAGGTTAACCTTGGTGAAGTCAGAGTTAGAAGAAATCCAGTGTATTAACATTCACAAGCTTGTAAACCAAAATGAGTTCTTGAGATATTTAGGAAAGTGTGTTTTAATTTTTTATGGGGAGGTAATTGTTGATTGGCATTTCAAATGTTTGGTATGGTAATTGTGTTGAATGGTATTAAGAACTTGGTATATGAAGAAAGAACTAAAGGTTTTCAAAGAATTACCATGCATAACCCTTCTACACATGTCTCTAGCAAGAAATGCTAGTTTATTTAATGATAAACAAAATCCATCCTCTAAAGTATTTTCTCATATTTCTAGAAAATTTTCAAACTTTCAAATTGCATATAAAGGAAAGAGTCTGAAGACCAGTTGGGGACCTACTGATAGACAAATATACTCCTTATGGTTACTTTGATGGGGATAATCAAGGTCCATGTGCTTTTTGTAGTATTGGAGGAGTACTGTTCTTCTCAAATTCTCGTTACACTAAACTAAATGCAGGTTTGGGTTCAGGTTCAAATGACACAGCTAAGGTGATGGTGCTAGAATGTCTCCTAAAATTTGCTAGAGAGAAAGGTTTGGAAAGATTCAAGTGATTGGGGACTCTGCTCTCATTATTAACTATATGAGGGGAGACATCAGATTCAAAGTATGATTATCATGCCTCTTGCAAATCAACTAGAGTGTCTCCTAAAATTGGCTAGAGAGAAAGGTTTGGAAAGATTCAAGTGATTTGGGACTCTGCTCTCATTATTAACTATATGAGGGGAGACATCAGATTCAAAGTATGATTTTCATGCATCTTGCAAATCAACTCAGAATAATTTATTCTTTGTTTCAATCTATTTATTTAACCATATCTATACTAGAAATCTAATTCTTTTTTTTTCACAAAAACAAGTTCTATTCATATTATCTAAAAAATTTCACAACCTAGCCGGATCAACTGAGATCTAAGTCACCTGGTTCAAGTTCGTGTTTGAATCCAACATGAATGAAATTTAGAAAAAATCGTTGAGCAATTTTTTTTTGCTAAAATTCATCATCGTGTGTGTGTGTGTGTGTGTGTGTGTGTGTGTATATATATAGATATAAGTAATTACTAATAAATTTTATAAAAAAATAAAAATATTAAATATATATTATATAATGTTATAGTACTAGAAATTGTAATACAAACAAAACTTTACAAAATAACATTACAAGATATGTATTACAATATATGTAATATATCACTTACATTAAGACATGACATGTAAGGTCGATAAAATACTGCCCACTAAGGCTCAACCCTACGGACTGCGACTCACGGCAATGGGTAAAGGAACAACGGTCATCAATGGCCTCCACAAAGAAACATTGTAACTATACACTTCACAGTTCATTCACAATCATTGAGAACTAGAAGTGAGAATCAACAACTCCAAACGTGTCAAATGAGCAATGAAAAATGGTGATAGACTCAGATTTACTCATGGGTCACAAAAGAAGACTAGAGTTTACAGTTTACCTGTGGTTCGTGGAAGCAGGAAATTGTATTTCAAACAAAATTTTACCATTTTTTAAATTAAAATAGGCCTTATTTTTGGGAGAACTAATTCCCCTTGGAATTTTCCAATCCCTACAACCCGAATTTGTGATTCAAATAGGCGATTTTAATCGAATTAATTTGACAAGCTCAAAAAATCGGTGATTTTTTATTTTCAAGGAGAAAATTCACTGAACCCAATGACTTAGCCTAAGATTACAATCTAACTCTTTCAGATTGAGAATTATAGGAGATAGAGCTAATAAGATCTGCACAAAAATTGCAATTTACAAAAAGGATGCTTTCATCCATGATTCTAGTGATACTATAATACTTGCATGTATATATGCGAATAAACTGGTCTAATAAAAATAAGCTTTTACAATGCATAACAAAACAAAATGCTGAGACTCAATCTGTCTTTACAAAAACTTTTGCATTCTGATTTGGAAGAAGATAACCCATGAGGAGGATTGGATTCTCTTAATTCCTACTTTTCCTTCAATAGTAATTCTTGGGACATTTTTAGAATTGGTTGTTAATTTCCCAATCCATGCTTAAATTCTACTCCTTATCTTTACCTTCAACTGTATCCTAGATCTAAGTAGTTTGTTCTTTTTGGGATGCAAATTTGACCTTGCAAAACTCAATCTCAACTTCTACCATGTAATCAATTTATACTGCATGTGCTTCAACTATTCCTAAAAGAGATCGATTCTACTCTTAGTAATGACTTGATCACATAAATACTTGTGCTCCTAGTGCTTCTACCAGTTTGAAATTTTTTGAAGCTCTTGTTGTACTGAATTATTGTTTCTTCATGTGATAACACCTTCTAAATATTCAGGTTTCTAGGAGGAGAAGTCATATTATACCAAGGATCCAATACTCAATCTAACACCACAGACTGGAATATAAGACCCTCCACCTGATCAAAGGCATAGGAAATAATTCTACAAATGTTGTTTAGTTTACTCACAAATAGAGTGCACTCTAAGTTGTGCTTGAACATTATCTTCTTTGTTTTTTCTAAATCTACCAGAATTGAAACATAATGGTGAACTAAAGAACCAAGAACCAAATTCTTATAACCCAAATCAACTAAACCAGAAATTGTGTGGTTTTCGAGACATAAAATTGCAACCAAACTCCCAACTGTTGCATATAACAACCTTAACTTTTGTATTTCTTCCAACTTAAGAAAAGAAACAAGATGCAGCTTCTGCACTAGATTATAACCCTAATGGTTAAAGGTGGCTGGATCGAAACTTACCTCAACATAAGGTCTCTTCGAAACTACTTCTCTATGCACCAAGTATCCAGACTACTGCAACTCCACTATAACTCTGAGACTACTCTTCACAATTTATTTTGTATTCTCCCAAGCTCGAGACCGCAAAAACTTAGCAAGTATCTAAGGATAGAAGACGCGATATAATGCAACACATACACATTCGTTACCACATAGTTTCTCATATCTCTATCCCATCGCACTACAAACTTATCAAAATTTAACAAGTTAGTTTGCATGCTCCTTCATATAAACACAATGACTCTACCATTGTAACCTGCTTCCCTATATATAATTCTCCACAAAATCAACTCTCCAAAGGGAGAATATTCCATATCAATATTGAAAATTGAGAGCTCTCCATTCATGATGCCAATAAGGGCTCATACTAGGACCATGATTGCATAGAATGAATTCCAGCATACTAGTTGTATTGTTGCATGGATTTTCCATATTGAGAATTGAATGCCATATATAATCGAGCTGAACTACTTGCCGCTCTCTAGATTTCCCATCCACGTGATTTTTTTTTCACATGCCATGAAGTCCATGCTGATAATTGCAAGTCCTTTGGTCATTAATCTAGAATTAGGGTATAATATATAGTGTTCCACCAAGTTTTCAGGACACTGGAGCTAAGGAGTGGGGAAACGTACATTGGGGACGTGTGGAGACCACCCCAAATTTTAGGAAAAATTAGGGGATGGGGGACACCAAGGTATTTAAAGTTATTAATAATATATAAATTCCAACATATTAACATATAAATTCCTCATCCCATCACCATTACACACTAAAACTTAACAATAAATAGTAAATTCATCATAGTAAACACAGTTGTCAATTCATTATTGATTCATGAATCATTTATCATTTGAGTATTTGAATTTCACATTGATAAATTCTAAATGTATAATACATGCACATCTTCTATTATAAAATTGAATTAACACAAACAATAGATGAAAATTTAAAATATTAAAATCATAATACTTAAGCATAGACATCTCACATAAACTTAAAGTCTTAATCACCTTCAAATTTAAAGAGTCAAAATAATGATGAGTCAAAGACCCTTTTTTAGGTCATCAATAACTATATACTTCTAGAGTCAAAATTTAAACTAAAAATTAACAATGGACAATGAACACAAAAAGTAAAAGTACCAAAAAGAAAGTTGAAAGCATCAAAAGAGCATCAAGGAGATAGTTCCATGGACCAGTCATCCCCATGCATCCACTATGTGAAACCATCAATACCATCAATGGGAGTGTCACTATTCCAGTAAGAGTCACTCTCATGAGTGACCAATGTCACACCAACCAAACCATGTTTTTTTAAGTTATGAAAAGAATAATTTAAAATTGCATGGGGGCGTTAGGGCATCCCCATTTTTGTAAAAGGGACACCAAGACACCCCCCACCTCTCAGATATGTTCCTTATGTGTTTCCTTGAGTTTCTGAGAAAATGGGATGTAGGGAAACATTTCCAAAGGGGTCCACAAACCCCTAGAGGATGGGAAATGAGGAGAGCGCACCACCAACCTTGGGGGACGTGTCCTTGTGGAATACTGATAATACATCGGTATATAAGTCCTTCATTTATGCTTGTTGCACCTTTTGATAGATTACATGTCTTTCTAGTTTGAGCATCTACCTCTTTATTCATGACTGTTAACACGTGGTAGAAACTTACTTCACAAAAATGATTAATTTCTCAACAAATTCTTTCTAGTAGTCTTGCGAGGATCAAATATTTTAGCTTCGTATTTGATATTAAATGTCTAATTAGAACCATAGAGTTACTTATTACAATCAATACCTGAATTTCCAAGATTTTGGCTTTCCTCAGACCCTACCACAAGGTCATTGCTTCCCCTTGATTGTTTGACATTACTCCCAAACCCCATGCAAATCTTTTCACAGGATTTCCTTTGGAGTAAAAAAGCACCCCCCCACACACATCTGTCAACCTTGGATTGTTCTTTGAAGCTCTTTCAAATAGAAGAATATGATTGTTTTGATTGAGTATCCAAGCCCTAAATTTTTCTTTCTTTATTCTCAACCTCCATTCCTTAAGGTCTCTTGCTTTTGGTCTGAGATTGAAGTGTTTTTGTATCTTAGTATTAAACAGTAGAATGTGTAACCAATTTATTTCTTTGATTTCCAACTTGGAAATTTGTTTCTTGGTTGTTCCTTTTGACTTGATGGTTTCAATTAACATGTTCCATGCCTGATTTGATACCATCCCTGGTTGCAACTGCTTATTATTAAAATGCTTTCATTGCTTTCCAAACAAATTTTCCAAAATATGAAATAAGGGAGATCTCTCCAAATCTGCTTTAGTATAAGCTTATCAATAAATTTCCTTGGATATATTTTGTGTCAAGTTGCCTAAGATTCCTGTAGGGTTTTAGGCATTGTTGTTTCAATATTTAAACCTACCAAGATCTCGCTACAAACTCGAGTAACAAATTCACACTGTAGAAATAGATGATTGATCGTTTCTTCCTCCTTTTTACAGAGCTGACATTGAGATGGACCATGTAATCATCTCCTTTGAAGGCTGTCGAAAGTTAAAACTCTACCATGATCAAGAATCCAATTGAACAACTTAACTTTAGGTAGGCTGTCACTTTCCATATAGTCTTCCAAACAAAAATTTGAAGAAGAGTGCAACGGAGTTTATTCTCATTAAAATACCCTTCTTTCACTGAATATTTTCTACACTTTAATCCCCAAACCCTACTGTCAGAAAAACAATGACTTGTAGGTGTTGCCCCAGAAATATGAAGGATTAGATTGTGCCATTTTTGCATCAAATTCTCTAGAAGGTTTGGTGTTTTCCATCGTGCCCAGTAACCTTTATCATCCCAGATCACAATATCCTTGTTTCACAAAAAGGGATCTGATAGATCAATTTGGTGTTTGGATAGGTCACGGCTTTGAAAATCAGATTAAGACTTTAATTGTTTCCTATCATTCTAGTTGAATGATACAATTCACGATCATTTCACATAATAGTCTAAAGGGTAATCTTTATTAACATTATGCACATATTGTTCAAGTAAGATATGCTTGGAATGTTTTTTTCTTCACACTTCTTACATAATTCCCTTAAGCAACTATGTTAATGATAAAGGAATCTGGTTTTAATCAAGATCCTCATAGAATTTGGTTGTAAATGAGAAAATCCCATTTCAAATTAAACAGCCAGTGCAAAATGGTCCAAAATTTGCACAATCTTGAATAAATTTATAGTACATGGAAAGATGTTTTAGCAAGTTATTAGCAAACATATTCATTTAAAAGATAAAATTCTATTAAAAATGGTTCTTAGATTATCATGCACTATAAATCATAATGATATATTTGTTAAGAACATAATCCATAGATGATTTATGACTTTTAATAGTGCAGGCATTGGTCAGATACAAATTAGTAGTCGTTGTCATCATTTTCAATAATGATGGTGTTTACGGTGGAGATAGAAGGAATGCATAAGACATCTAAGGGCCTCACAAATATGATCTTGAACCAATGTCCTTTGTTCCAGTAGCAGGGTACCATACTATGATGGAAGCATTTGGTGGCAAAGGTTATCTCATTGGCACTCCTCAGGAGATTTAGTCTACCCTCGTTGAAGCATTTAAAAAAAGGAAGACAACAGTCATAAATGTAACCATAGATCCTTATGCTAGCACTGAAAGTCGAATAATGCAACGCAAAAATTGAGATCAATCAATCAGGAGAAAGAAGTGTGCTAACTTGCAAATGATTTTTCTGTATTATGCTTATGGGAATATTATTCATCTCCTAAGAGGACCTACATCCATATCTCCTTGTGATAAAACTTATAAAAAAATCTAGCTCAAACTCCAAGTCTTGCTCAGGTTATTTTACATCATTCCTAGGAAAGATTACTTTTCCTAATCTGGGCACTTGTTAGTTTGTTAGTGGAACCTGGATTTTATTGTTGAATTGTTTTGCTTTAGTTCTTATTCTCTGTAATAATAAGTTAGGGTAATTTCTACTAATAGAACATGGAAATATGTTGATTATTTTGAAATAAATTGGTATTTTCTCCCTAATGTTGCAATGATCTTTCTGTTAGTTGGAGCCAAGCTTTTCAATATATCATGTAGATTTCAGATAAAGCTTGAATATAGACAACCTATAATTATGATTAATACATCATAAGTCCTTTCTGTTGGTATTACTGGATGTGCTATAATATTAGAATCTCTGTAGAGATAAGAATCCAAATCAAAGGCGTGGTGGCTTTATGTCCTTTGATAAATTTGTCGTCAAGGTATGTGAAAGGAATTTTAAAACCATAAAGACTCCAATGTTGTAAAAGTTAACTATTATGCCAAGAGCCTAAATTCCAAATAGGGAAGAACAAGTCCCAAAGTACCAAGCATAAAATCCAAAATAAAATAGAGACCAAACTTAAAACCGAATAAAGCAGAAGGGAATCCATGCAAATTGAACAACGCCCAAACTCCTAAAATAAATAGAGCCCCCAATTCACAACCAAACAAAGCTTAAGGAAAATCAAAAGCAATTATACAAGAATGCAAATTGGACATCTCGATGAACGGTAGATTCAATGCCTTATGGTCTCCATTTCATCAATGTAAATAGGAATGATTGAGAATCAACATGGGTTCATGAAGTCCCAAAGTTTGAGGATTTACCACGGCCTAATTCAAGCTTTGCTTCCACATGGGCATCAAAACTGAAATAACAATGCATTCGGTGCAATCCACTAGAGTCTGGGCCTCATAAATGGAATTTGACTTCAGGGCTCGATGGAGTAGTTGAGAGAAAAGTTGTTTATGGGTACTGAATGGCAAGACAAAACCCTAATATTCGTGGAATCCATAATTTTGCTCAAGGGTTGTATATACTTACATAAGTGGTTCAGCATAGGAACAATTTGTTGCTCTCTTGCATTCCTATTAAAGATCCCTATATTGTTTTATTGGTTTCAAACCTGTGATCTTTGTTTAAATAAAATCGAGGCCTAGGAAGATAAAGATTGGGAACATGAGGATAGGGGGGATTTAAGCAAGAGAATCAAATTCAGAGAGTTGAGAGTGCTCATGGTTCCATTTTGACATGGGTGTTAAAGGAAAACATACCTTATGGTTTCACAATGTGGAAACTTTCCTTAGATTTGACAAGTTACAAATTGGACATCTTGTTATATTAACACAAAGGTCTTTAGAGTTAGAAACATATGCTATGATACTAGATTTAGTATCTACCTACTTAAAATTACTTAATCCATCAACATATCCTCTAATATCACTGCTAGAAACAACAATAGCAACATAAAAAACATATGTATTTACATATAACTTATAGAGTGAGAGTATTCTAATGGAAGAGAGGAAATTTGGGGTCTAAAATGGGCCTTATAAGAAAACGTGCCAAAATAAGTTTTTGTGAGTTGGAATTCAAGAACCAATAGAATTTCAATAAAATAAGTCAACCATAATGGTTGAATTGACATATTTGTCATTAAAAAAAACTACTTTTTTTGTTCGTATTTTCGACATATCCCATTGTGTTTTTACTCAAATTTCGATCGGGAGAGCTCATTGGATGCGGAATTTGATTCTGCATCCAACGAGTACCCACACTGCATATCTTTTACGGACCCTGCTACCCCAAAATCAAGAAATACTTGAAAAAATGTGATGATGATGTCATCATCACGTTTTTTCAAGTATTTCTTATTTTTGGGGTAGTGGGGTCCGTCAAAAGTATGCAGTGTGGGTACTCGTTGGATGTGGAATCAAATTCCGCATCCAACGAGCTCTCCTGATCGAAATTTGAGTAAAAACACAGGGAGATATGTCGAAAATACGAACACAAAAAGTAGTTTTTTTCTTTCTTCCTCCAAAATTAATCAATATTATTTTATTATTTTAACTATTATTTTATTATTTTCCTTAGGAGGCCCATTGTAGACCCCAAAATTCCTCTAATATGATACCTAGAAATGGAAACATGAAAACACTATAATAACATGAGTGTGTGTAGCAACGTCTCACTGGCTACAACATCAATAAAAAACATTAAAATATGTTTGACATGTATAAGAATATTTACAAACACTAAAATAAAAGTGGAAGGATATGTACACTAGACTTCATATCCTCTTCTTAAGAGATACTAATGTTGAAATAAAATCTAAATAGGCTACACAATCTAAATCTTGAGCATCTTTGATCAATAAATCTACTTTGACCAATAACTAATGATGTACCTTATCATGCCACATAACACAAGATGCGGACAAAGAACCAACCTTAGTGTCAAAAACACACTTACATTGTTTCTTCTAGAGGGAAAATAAAGTAGAAAGTCTCAAGCACTACCAAATCCCAATGAAGTACGAACAAACTATATACTTGTAGTCATCGAACAACATTGCTCACGAATGGATTTGACCCTAAAAGCACTGAGAAATGGACCTAAAAGAACGCCCAAACTCTTAGTAAACAGACACTCCTAAAAAATATGATTCAAAGTCTAAGAGTAGCTGCAAACAAGGTAGAGTCTATCAGAATAGCCAATTCTTTGCCAATATAACTTTACAGGGGGTTCACTAGTAGATAACACACCAAGCATAAACTTGAATTTTATAATACAATCGAATGTGAACCAAATGGACCAAACACTATGAAGTTTACACACACCTATCCTCTGGATCAACAAACACCCATCTCTCACTCAAAAATAGGGTAGTGAATGTCATTAATGCAATAATGAGTAAATTAAACGAGAATCATAATGCTACAAATGACTTGCCAAAACTCTAACCCCAATCCCTCCAAAACATCCACGACATCCCAATGTTCATTTTACATAGATTCTGCTAGGGAATGAGCCCTTCCAACTCCATTATTAAACGCTAATAAGGGGATAGGAGACCATACTCCTCAAAAAAAGACTGATAATATTTCCAAGACCGACTCATTGCATCCCATGAGTCTCCCCAACATAAAATGTCTTTCTTCCTTAATAGATGATCCTACAAATGAGGAAAATAAAAAAGGCAAGTGCCTTGAGACCTCCAACTCCAAATAGGGTGACATGAAAGATCCCAACCTACCCTATTGTTTTCCATGTTCTACTCGACTAATCTCATCTCTTCTCTCCACGTTGACCAAATATTCCCAAATATAAGTGAGGTTGATGCTTGGAAGAGATGGGGGGAATACATGATATCACACAAAGTTAAAGTCACCCACAAGTTCCCCACGTGCTACACTAACATCATACTATGCCAAAATAGATCCTACCGCAAAGCATCACTTACTAAACACCTCAACACCCATTTGATAGCCAAAATGGAACACTAAGTCACAACATCAATCAAAACAAGCCCCTTATGTCCTTGCACATAATACATCCCATAGAACAAAAGGAAGCCCCTCTCTCTACCATACTTAAACTACGTGTATGATCTCAAGATTTGCTCTAACCTTTGAAATTAAGCCCTTCTAAACAACCAATAAGAAACATTGTAAATGTGTGAGTTCTACATAATCTTAACAACCACTGTCTACTTCCCAACAAAGGGGAGGTCTATATGCTACAAAGCATGAAGTTTTACTTTTGGAGTTGTTGAAGACACCAATCCCACATGAAAATTGGAGAGAGATTGACTCTAAAGAGAATGCTCATATATCTAACAATCACTCCAAGAAAAATATATGTAAAAGTTAAGGGGATCTAGTCAAGAGAGAGAGCCTTGTATCACTCACCAAAACACTTCATGTCAAATATATTGTGTATAAACAAGCACCACCAACCCATAAAAGAGCAGAGCTCCCCTCACTTGCAAAGACGAACCTCCTCCTACAAATACATATCCCAAATAATAAATATACTAATAATTAAAATTTTAATAAGTTATTTATTTGTAATTTAAAATAAATATTTTTTTAAATAAATTTAAATAAAATTTATTATTAAAAAGTATACATAAAATCAATTGGAAAGATAATATTTAATAAAGAAAATAAAATTTATGACTATCAACATCAAACCGTCTATACAAAAACAATGGAGAATACTTTTAAAAATAAATTTAAATAAAAATTATTATTAAAAGTTGGGCCCATACGAAATCAATTGGAAAAAATTATATTTAATATAGGAAATAAAATTTATGAGAGTATTTTTTTTCAGTAGAAAAAACCATTCCTTGGTATTCATTAAATCAAAGGAACTTTTATATCTTCGGTTATAATATAAATGCCCCAAGGAACAGCACAAAAAATAACAGGTGATTTTCACGAATACAACAAACATACGTCCAAAACAAAACAGAAAACCGCAAAAATACAAGGGTACCCAAAGCACCTGGGAATCACTAAAATTTATGAGAGTATGAACATCAATCCGTGAATCTACAAAATAAAATAAAATTAGAAAAGCAAAGGGAAAAGGAAAAACGTTGTAACGGTACAATGCCAGTCTGTATGAATTTAAAAGTTTAATTACCTGCATTGGCATTGGAAAACGTGCAAGAATATGCCAACTGTAAGCGGATCTCAAAAACTGGTAAATTTGTATGTATATCCACAATCAACATATGATATTGTGTTTAGGTGGTTAAAACAAAGACCAGCGACCTTTGTGAGCTCCTTGGTGGTAAAAATGGAGAGGATCTGTGTCGCTGGCCTGCAAGCAGAAAATGGAGAGGAGCTGCGTTGCTGGCCTGCAAGCAGAAAATGGAGAGGAGTTGCGTTGCTTGTCTGTGAGGTTCGTTGGTGGGAGAAAACTGGAGAGAAGAAAATTAGAGAGCACAGTCCAGCAGATTTTGATGTTTGATTTTCTTGATGTTATTTTGAGCATGGCCATGCTTTTTGCTTTCATTATGTCTGTGGTTATTGTTATTTTCTTCGATTGTTTTTATTTTATTTTATTTGGGTTTGGTTCGTTTGTCTGGGTTTGGTTTTTTCATTTTGTTGTGTCTGGTCTGTTGGAGTGGAGAGGGTCGAAGATTGTGTTGCAGAGAATAGAAAAGGAATAGGAAATGGAGAATTGGTGTCTGGTCTATTGGAGTGGAGAGGAAAGATTATGTTGCAGAGAACTCAGAAGGAGATGGAGGGTTTGATGGATGAACAAAAGGTTTATACATTTATTTTTATTTTTAAATTAAATGGCAATGTAAGATATGTATTGTTGGAGCGGTTCTTTTTTCTGTTATTAACATCTTAATATGTTATATTTTGTCCAGGATCCCAGACGTTGAGCTACAAGATCAATCAACAAGCATGGAAAACGCAGATGCAGAGGGTAAAAAGCACAGAAAACGCAGATATAAAGGGTTTTGGCAACTGCAGGTGAGCTTTATTGTTTGTATTTGTCTTATTTGTCTTACCCGAGGAAGTAATTTAACTCATTTATTACTGCTTTTCATATTTATTTGGTTAGTTTTAGATCACTCTTAGATACGCCCCTAATAGGATCTGTCATTGGGTTTTTATTTTTCTTGGAATCTGTACTTGTGAAATCTGTGATGGGGTTTTTATTTTTCTTGGCATTCCAATTCCATGTAATAGGAACAAACCCTCCCCTATATTTTCAAGCCTGAGATATTATGATTGAACAAACCCTCACCTATATTTGGTTTTTAATTTTTTTGGCATTCCATTGCATGTAAAGGTTCTTTTTATATTGAACAAACCTTCCCCTATATTTGGTTTTTTATTTCTCTTGGCATTCCATTGCATGTAAAGGTTCTTTCTATTTTTTATTTTACTTTTCTTGGCATTCCAATTCCATGTAATGTAAAGGTTTTATTTTATTTTTGTTAGCATTCCAATTTCATGTGATAGGAACAAACCCTCCCTTGTATTTGCAAACCTCCAATTCCATGTAATAGGAACAAACCCTCCCCTATATTTGCAAACCTGGGACATTTGAACTGTTCATTTGGGCTTTCTTTCCTGCCTTGATTGACCATATCTCATTTCTTTATTTTGCCTTGATTGAACAGTAAAACGTAGCAGAACCTCCCAATTGGGCGAGCAAATTAAAGATTGATGGGATACGGGTTTACTAAAGATAATAGGTGGTAGGTTTCTTATTAAAGGTTTTCTATATGTGACATGCCTGCTTATTTTGGTATATCGTGATTGATCAAAGACTCCCATATATTTGCAAGACTCCCATATAGTTCGTTTGCCCTTGTTTCTCTACCGCTTTGAATGACGGTCTCTCATTTCTTTATATCCTGGAGAGTCGGCCATTCCTAGATAAAACTGTGGCAGGCCAGTATTCCGTACTGAAAGAAAAATTCTAAGTGTCTATCATTTGAGAGTTATGTGCGGCCAAATAATCATGCATTCAACCACAAACTATTTCATATATTAACTATGCTGAAATAACAAAGTACTACAAACTTGTCAGTTACAAAATGGTCGGTCCAGACTTGTCCATCCAGACTCGTCGATCCACAGAGCTTCATCTCTCCGACTAAATCACATGCACAGAAGCTTGAGCTTCGACTTCTCTTTCTCACCTGGAGTTCCTCTGGTGTCTATCTTCTGTTGTCTCTGTGTAAACTAATTTACAATTTGCTTATTCTATTTATAGGCAATTTGAAAATTGCTACTACATGGCCCGACTGACTTGCCACTAAAGACTGTAATTACTATCTACTTAACAATTTAGCTTCTGAAATAAATTGGACTGGACTATGTTGCTTACTCGTGGACTTTTTCTTCTTGTCAGACTGATAGACAAGATCTCAACTTGTACAGACTCTGACAGAGTCGGCTGGAAGTCAAGTACAGATCTGCGAGTAATTAAGTTTTTCCAACATTCTTATTTTGCTCATTTTGGGATATTACGATGGAATAAACCCTTCCCTATATTTGCAAGCCTGAGATATTATGATTGAACACACCCTCCCTTATATTTGCAAGCCTGAGATATTTGAACTGTTCGTTTGGGCCTCATTTCTTTTTGCAAGCCTGAGGTATTATTGTTGAACAAACCCTCCCATATATTTGAAAGTCTGGGACATTTGAACTGTTTGGGCTTTCTTTCCTGCCTTGATTGACCGTCTCTCATTTCCTTCTTTTGCCTGGATAAAGCCCAAACGAACAGAACATCCCATTCGGGCGAGCAAATTGAAGATGGATGGGTACGGGTCTAAAGAGAATAGGTTTCTTATAAAAGGTTTTAATATGTGACCTTACTGCTTATTTTGGAATATTGTGATTATCAAAGACTCCCATATATTTGCAAGCTTCGCATATTTGTATAGTTAGTTTGGGCTTATTTCTCTATTGCCTTGACGGTCTCTCATTTTTTTCCTATCCTGGAGAGTCGGCCATTCGTTTCAAAAAAATTCCAAGTCTCTATCATTTGAGAGTCGCGTTACCTTACCTGCTCTCATGAAGAGATTCAACTCAGAGATACTGCTGGATTGTTTAGCAGTCAGCGAAATGCTAGGGATTGGAGAAAATAAAATGGAGATGGTAAAAATATAGTAGCAATTAAATTACCTTTGTTCACCCAAAATAAATATGGGAATACCTTTGAAGTAGTTTTAAGTTCAAGAGGAATTTTGGTACGTGCTTTTTTTAAAGATTCCTATCTTTTGCCTTGCTTGCCTTTGTTACAGTGTGGAAATCCATTTATGTAAGAGAAGTTAATGGAGCTTGCTTTCTGATTTTTTTTAAAGATTTTATGCTTCAAGTTTTTAGTTTATTAGTTTTAGGTTTTTTAAGAAATTTAACTTAATTTTAATTAAGACCAATTCATTGCATGTGTATTGCTAATTAGTTAAATGCAACTACAGCTTGCTTTTTCTATTTATTTATAGGGATTATTAATTAAGACCAATTCATTGCATGTGTATTGCTGATTAGTTAAATGCAACTACAGCTTGCTTGTGATGTAAAACACTGAAAATCTTTTTAAATAATCACTAAAGTTATAATTATGTAAGAGAAGTTAATGGAGCTTGCTTTCTGATTTTTTTAAAGATTTTAAGTTTATTAGATTTTAGGTTTTTTAAGAAATTTATCACTTAATTTTAATGGTCGATGTTTTTCTATTTATTAATACGGATTACAATTCATTGCATCTGTATTGCTAATTAGTTAAATGTAACTACTGCTTGCTTGTGATGTAACACACTGGAAATCTTTTTAAATAATCACTAAAGTTATAATTTTCTAAAATATGTTTTAAAATTGTTTTAATTTTATTATTTAAAAATATAATTTTATTTTAACAATTTTCTTTTCCCAAACAGGTATGGAGAAGAGAGAGCATTTGGACCAAAGAAAGTAATACATGAGAAGATGTATTTTCTTCTTCAAACAGGAAGAGACTAAGAGCATTAGAGAAGAGATGTCGAGCATTGGAGAGCATGAGAAGATGTATTTTCTTCTTCAAACACGAAGAGACGGAGAGCATTAGAGAAGAGATGTCCCCCATTGGAGAGCACTTAAAAATAAAAAGTAATATATCAGAAGGTGAAGTATACAATTGATTGTTTTTTACTTTGATTAGATTTAAAAATTATTTTTATTATTTAAAAATAAAATTTTATTACAGTTTTAACACTTTTATCTTTCTTAAACAGGAGCAGATAGAGACCATGGGGAAGTATTTGGGATAAAATGGAGAGTCTTAGAGTGTTTTGAGAAAGAGGAATATATAAAGGACTTAAAAGAGTTCTTCTGAAAAATGTAAATTGTAAATTCACATACATTACATCAATAAAAATCATTATTATTTTTTTTGGGAAGGGGCTTGCTTAAAAATGTTGATCCAATCCATATAAGTCATCCTTAGAGGAATCTACTTCCATTTACGAGGTATTTCAACTATGTCAACTAGTGTGCCCTCTTATGATCCTTCAATTCAATGTCATGCACATGCATAGAATTTTACTTGGGTGATTCAATGTTAAAACAATATAATGAATGAATAAAATGTAATTCATAGCCATATGTCCGACGAAAAATGGCCATTTCCCATATATTTTCATGTACATATGGAATTCATAGACATATGGAATTGGTAAAGTATTGCCAAGGGCCTAGTTATCCAGATAAATCAAACTATTTAAGGTAAGTTTTTAGATAAGATAGAACAAAGTTCACCTGAATGTATGGTAATCATTATCATCAACTAAATGTGTGTGTGTGCACATGCATAAATACCCAATACACATCTCAATCAAACAAAAGAAAACATAATTATACCTTGATTTGTGGAGCTTCGCACTATCTTCTTATGCTTTACCTTTGAAAGCATCATTCAACATACTTCAAATTTTGTCTTGTTGCAATAGTTTCATGTTAGGACCCATCAAATAAATTTATGTTTGTTTATAAAAATAACAAAACCAATCTAAATAAATACAATACTATTACAATGTAAATTACAATACTATTCAAATTACCAAGTAAATTAATTCTTAATAATAGATCACCTGATAAAACATGGATAACCAAAAACACTATGTATATAAGGCCACTGATCACATCAAAATGCCATTTCTTTCCTCTTAACTATGGAAATGTTTCTCAATGCTATCTGTAACAATTTCCAATGGAGGAGTCAAATAGTGTCTTTTGATAGCTTAGGCCTAAGCTACCTTGGAAGAGTGTCTTTTGATAGCTATCCTTCCCACAGCTTTCAAGGATAGCTTAGGCCTAAGCTACCTTGGAAGAGTGTCTTTTGATTGTTTTGATTGTCTTTTAGTTTTTATATTTTGTAATTTGTTATTAATATTGTTTAATTTTGAATATATTTTTAATAATAAATAAATTTTTGTTTCAAAATTTTAGATTAATTAAAAAATAATAATTTCCATAAAATAAATTTGTAACTTTATAATTTTTTCACTTTACAATTTTAAAATTCTTTTTATTTCAAATTTCATATTACTTGAAAGTACATAATTTTTACACATTTTAAAAATTTTCTTTCAATGTTTATTTTACCTTGTACAAGTATATAATTTTTACACATTTTTAAAATTTTGCTTCAATGTTTATTTTACCTTTTACATGTATATAACTTTTACACATTTAAAAAAAATTTTACACGTTACAATTTTTTTCCCAATGCTTATTTTACCTTAAGAGTATATAATTTTACACATTTTAAAATTTTGGTTTCAATACTTATTTTACCTCACTAGTATATAATTTTTACACATTTTGGAAAGTTGTGTTTCAATACTTATTTTACCTTGCCAATATATAATTTTAATTTTTTAACCTTACAATTATTTCACTAAATTGTGTTTCAATGCTTATTTTAGCTTACAAGTATATAATATTAATTTTTTAACCTTTTCACTCTGCAATATTAATTTTTTTTATTTCAAATTTCATATTTAATTTTATCTAACTGTAATGCTGTAATTCTTAATTTATCTTACTAGTATACAATTTAAAAGTTTTGTTTCAATGCTTAATTTACTATGCACAATATAATTTAAAAGTTGTGTTTCAATGTTTATTTTACTTTACAAGTTCATAAATTTCAAGTAGAATTCCAACTTTTTAAAACTTTTATTTCAATGTTAAGGTTTTTTAAATAATAAGTTTTCACAACAATATAAATTTTTCACATTTAGACCATTTTGCAATTTTATTTATTTATTTTTATTTTAGATAACATGTTTTTGGAGTAATTTAAAAGTTGTGTTTCAATGCTTATTTTACTTTACAAGTTGATAAATTTCAAGTAGAATTCTAACTTTTTAAAACTTTTATTTCAATGTTAAGGTTTTTTAAATAATAAGTTTTCACAACAATATAAATTTTTCACATTTAGACCATTTTGCAATTTTTATTTATTTATTTTTATTTGACTTAATGTTCACTCTTCAACAATCTTAAAAGTTTTATTTTTTATGATGAGTCTTTTTTAAATCGCAATTTTTCACAGCAATATATAATCTATACACTTAAACCACTTTATACAAGTTTTATTTCAAAGTTGACTTGAGTCTTTTTATAAATAATAAGTTTTCAAAGCAATATTAATTTTCACACTTAAACCATCTTATAAGTTTTGTTTCAATATTCTTTTCATAATAATAAGTTTTTTTTGCTTTAATAATATAATTTATAAGATTTGTTTCAATGCGAAGTCTATTTTAAATAACAGTTTACACAGCAATATATATTTTTCATCTTAAAACTTTATCATCTTAATTTATCAACTTAATTTATCATCTTAAAACTTTTGTTTTCCTCTTCAAAATAACAAGTTTACATAAAGACTTATAATTTTCACACTTCAACTATTTTGAAAGTTTTTGTTTGGATGTATATTTTTATTAAATAATAACAATTTTTTATTACATAAGTTTATTTTCACATTAATAATATAATTCAATTAATTTATATTAAATCAATGTTATCATAAGCTTTGTATTTTCAAAATGGTTTTTGATAATAATTTTTTTTTAAATATTTTTAATAAAATTAATTTTTACAAAAATTTCAAAAATAACATACAAAATTATCAAAAGAAAATTAAAATCTATATATATTTATATCATGTTATTGTTGTGTTTCGTAATGTTGTACTATGTTTTGTTGTATTGTGTTGTGTATAGTATTACACACACATACATATCTAATATTTTATGTTGTATTAAATTATTTTAAATTTAATAAATTTTGACTTTTTTTCAAAATTATTTTTAACATAAGTTTTTGTTTTCACATTAATAATATATTTTAAGTAATTTATATGAAATCAATGTTATCAAAGTAGAATAAATAACAAGTTTACACAAAATTATTAAAAGAAAATTAAAATCTATATATATTTATATCATGTTATTGTTGTGTTTTGTAATGTTGTACTGTGTTTTGTTGTATTGTGTTGTGTATATTTTTTTTTGACAGAAGCATAGGGGTAGATTATATTAGTGCCGGTATTTAGCTACCGAAAGCTTGATACATAGATATTCAGCTACAAATATGCCGAGCC
>LPNX011139948.1:363813-387875 GCA_001517045.1 Pseudotsuga menziesii
GTAATGTTGTAAATTTGAAAATTTAAAAATAATATGTAAAAATGATGAGAAGAAAATTAAAAAACATTTTTTTTCACCAAAAAGTAGACATCCTTATATTAATAAAGTTGTGTCAAGATATGACAGTTACATTTAGAAAAAATTATTTGCGAAATAACCACACACAAATATTATCATCAAAGATGACACGTAGCGATCATAACAGATAAACACGAGAATAACTATAAACATAGCACACCACCTTGTAGAAATAGACGGGTTCCAAACATAAGACTAAATTAAAAGCATATCACAGATCTTTCCCTGATCAGAGAGTCAGATGCGAACTCTTTCCAGTAGAGAATCCCAAGATGACGCCCAATGGCCAACTTGGACAGTGACTTAGCCACTTTATTGAACTCTTGGTAAACATGTGCCACAGTAAGTTTAGGTCAACCCACCAAGAGTGCTTACGTCCTCTGAAGCCAATGGAGGAGTGAAATGGAAAGAAAGTACCGCTTATTTACCCATTGAGTGAACTATTTAAAATAATAATAAATGACATGTATGCTTTAGTTCCGAGTTTTATAATCTTTGCTACAAATTAAATCTCTTTATCATTTTAGCATGTCAAAACTATAGTAACCTATAAGAGATAATTGTGGAAATTATCAAGTGATTGTGACACTTTGTAAATGATAATTGTGACTTTTTTTAAAATCTTATTTTTAGATATACTATTTGAAAATATAATATGCAAAATAAAATATTAATGAGAGATAAAATTTTGATTTTCTGTAACACCCCCAAATTCTCAAGTAAGTTTTGCTTACTAAATTTATGACATTATGTATATTTGTTATATCATAACAATAAACATATAGAAAAAAAGAGAGTATTATATATATATATATATTAAGTGAAAAATATATATATATATGGTTATATTATAATTACATATATATATTCTAAGAAGAAAGATGAACTATCTATCGAGGACATGAATTCTAAAGATATAACTAAGTTAATTATATATGCACTTTGGTTCATGTATCCTTCATTATACTTATCGCGGCATGGGGGAGACATTTATAATTGTTGATGTGTTAGCGTGACCTCTCCTTGAGAGGATCGAGGGAGTGGTTCCCATTTTGGAAAAGAAAGATGCCATCTGTCCCTCGATGGAAAATAAACACAAGCACGTGGATCTTGGTTGAGAAAAAAAGCAGAGTATGGCCGGATAGGAGGTTTTTGTCATTACCTCTGGAGATCAACTCGGAACGTTTGGGCGAAAAACCCATACCTCCAGGTCTGTGATGTAGATTATGGATCACTCTTTCTTCATCTCAGGTCATGGTTTCAATTTCATCTGAATCTTGTAAGTGTTCTCCACATTTTGTTTTCTTTTAGTCTCGGCAATTTCTTGATCTATTCACCAAATATGTCATCATTAAGGAATCTTGCCTACGATATCCTTTCATTACAATATGGATCTAAATATATATAACTCTTTCCTGCAATACCTTTTCAATTGTTTTTGTCAATGAATTTTGTTTCACGGTTTTTTCGTAAGCTTACTTGTGTTGAATGGTGGTATATTTAACGATGCTCCTATAAAATCGCTAAGGGTTGAGGCTTTCTGCTTTTGGTAGAACATAAGAATAAACCGCATTATTATATTTGATAAAGGTTTGTGGTGTGTTAGAGTTGGCATATAACATGGCGTATTAAATAGTATTATACATTTATCCTGAAGTATGGCAAGGCTCCACATGATAATATTAGTTAAATTTCCTTCGATAAAACTTGGATATAGTACATGTCTTAAACGTGTTAGTGAATTAAGAAATAAAGAACTACCAACATCAACCAAGAGAGCATATCAAGGATGAACTCTCATTCATGTCAAACTCAATCTTTAGGAAGAGTGCTTATTGATCAGTTTTTAGTATTAGTTATTGTTATATAGTTGTTAAAGAGTATAGACCACGAGTAACCTCTTGTAATTTTGGAATATGTTTACGTGAAAAGGTTTTCCATTTAAATGGAAAACATTACAAGAGGGAAAATAGTAATTAGCTTGGTGGAAGAGATTGGCAATGGCTGTGCCACGGAATTGTAAATCTTCTTTTGATAAAATAATATAAAGACTAACAAGCTTTGGTGGACGTAGCTTCATGGATGGAGTGTGTTGATGTAATTGTAACTTTGGAATGTATTCACCTATGTATATTATGTCTTGTACCCGATGTTTATTCCGGGATGTGTCTGTAATGTAATTGAGTCATGTCATGCCCTGATGTGTCGATCGGGAGGATCTATAATGTAAACAAGTCATGTCAAGTCATTATGGGTAACCCTCCTATTGTATAAGGGTTAAAGTCCCCGCAGTTCCGGGGCACTAGGGTTATTAGACTCACCGAGTGAAGTCGGCCCTAGTAGGGTTTAGTCAAGTCGGGAATTAGTATAAATAGAGAGGGAGCCTCTCTATTTAACACACACTCAGTTGTAGCGCATATATGAGGAAGAAGAAGACACTGGGGCTGGGAAGAAAGAGGTTACTATTGTCGAGAGATCATCTTACTATTTTCGGTTTTTACTTTTGGTGCTAATTCTATCTTTGAGGAAGTTGCAGGGTTTTCTTCATTTATGGTTTCCCCGAGGAAAAACATTGTGTTCACTGTTTCTTGTGTTTGATTGTTGTACTTGTTATTCTCTTAGTTAAAGATCCTAATAACGCTAGCTTAATGTTAAAAATCTAACATGGTATCAAAGCTAACCTGAGAAGAAGACATTGTGCAGCTGTGGGAACTAGGGATTCCCACTTTGTGGATCTTCCTCCACAAATTTTTAGTAAAATAAGGTTGGATTAACTCTCCTCCTTAGGGTGCATCTTTCTGTCAAAGAAGAATCCAATTCTGAGGATTTTCAGTTTTAGACTCGACACTACTGTCGGAAATTAGGGCTTTTCACAGAAGAGGAATTTTTCAGTGAGCCCAGGCCTAGATTGATCTCCTCCCCAAAATCAAAGTTAGGGTTCAAATTCAAAGCATTTGGTTGGACAGAACTCCGGAAAAGCAAAACCCTAATCTGCTCGTGAACCAACACTGCACGATTTCAACTCCAAATCCAGATCTGACATATTGAACTGGTAAGATCTAAATCTTTTGTATTTCAATTTGAGGTTCTCAGTTAAGATGTCTCATCATACCAAGCTTGATGAAAATCTTGAGGGAGCTGATAACTTCCGAGCCTGGAAGTATAGGATCTCCCTGGTCCTGGAAGAAAATGAGTTGGACTCCTACATCCATGAGGAGGTTCCAGTTCTAGAGGGAGATGAGGCTAAGGCCTTACATAAGAAGAAGTTGGTTATGGCAAAGAGGATTATTTTTTATTCAATCAAGGATCACCTCATACCACATGTGTCCTCCCTTAAGACACCTAAAGCTATGTTTGATGCCCTAATCAAATTTTTTGAAGGGAAGAACATAAACCAGAAGATGAATTTGAGAAACGAGCTGAAGAAAGTAAAGATCCAGAATGCAGAAACGATCCAGTCTTACTTTACAAGGGTCTCTCAGATCAAGGAACAATTGGAAGCAGTAGATGAAGACGTAGAAAATGCAGAGACTGTGATGACCACCTTGAATGGTCTCCCTAGATCATGGGACTCCTTTCTTCAAGGGATCTGTGCCAGAAAGAAGTTAGTCAAGTTCAACAAACTATGGGAAGAATGCTCTCAAGAAGAAGCTCGGATAGCAGCTCGAGAAGAAAAGATGGGAAGTGAATATCAAGCTCTCATAGTACAATCCAAGAAATCTAGATCTAGCCACCACAGAAGTAAGTACTCTCATCAAAAGAATAACTATAGAAGGCCTAGAGATTTGTCTAACTACATTTGCTATACATGTGATGAAAGAGGACATTTTGCGAGAGATTGTCCTAAGAATAAAAATAGCTCTCACAAGAATAAGGGAAACAAGAGAAGACATCATGCTCATGTTGCAGAGGATGAGGATGATGAACCTTCCACAAAGACAAACAAACAAGTCAGTGATGATTCTTCAAGTGATGAAGAATATGTTCTGATTTCCGTTCTCATGGGAACTACCACACATGGCAACAATGATTGGCTTATAAATAGTAGTGCCTCTAAGCACATGACAGGATTCAAGGAATCTTTTGTGAAATTATCTGAACATGAATCACCTCACAAGGTGAAACTCGGAGATGACTGCCAATATCCAATAAAAGGTAGTGGTGAATCCTCATACAAACTAGACTCTGGAAAGTATATGACAATGAGGGAAGTATTGTTTGTACCAGGACTAAAGAAGAATCTCCTGTCCATATCTGCATTAGATGCAAGAGGAATGAGGGTTGCATTTATAGATGGTCAAGTCATCATGTGGCCAAAAGAAAAGACTATTGATGATGATGTAGTGATTGGGGAACAAGAAGGAGGCTTGCACATGTGCATTACAGAGCACTACCTCTTGCAAGCAAAGTTGTTGAAGGTCTCCCAAAAATGCAGACAAAACATGAAGGTGTATGCAAAGGATGTGCGAAAGGGAAGAACACAAAGAAGACATTTCCAAGTAGTGAGAGCAAAGCAAAAGGAATCTTGGAAATCATCCATTTCGATGTGTGCGGTCCTATGTCATCCAGTTCACTAAGCAGGTATGCATACTATGTTTCTTTTATTAATGATTTTTCTAGAAAGGCATGGATATACTTTATGAAGAACAAATATGAAGTATTTAATAAGTTCAAGGATTTCAAAGCCTTGATTGAGAACCACACTGAAAATAAGATCAATACCTTTCAATCATATAATGGCGGAGAATTCACTTCGAATGAATTCAAAGAGCTATGTAAAGACTCGAGGATTAAGACGGAGTTGTCCACTCCTTATAATCCACCACAGAATGGGATTGCAGAAAGGAAGAATAGAACTATCATGGAAGTTGCAAGAGCAATGCTTCATGATCAGGATCTTCCTATGCATCTTTGGGCAGAAGCAGCCAGAACAGTGGTGTATGTACAAAACCGTACTCCACACAGAGTACTCAAGAGCAAGACTCCTGAAGAAGTCTTCTCCAGCAAGAAACCAGAATTCATCCATCTCAGAATATTCGGTTGTCCTGTGTACATACACATTCTGAAAGAAAAGAGGACGAAGTTAGATCCTTCAAGAAAGAAGGGTATATTTGTGGGATACTCTGAAAGCTCGAAGGCTTACAGAATATACTTCCCAGGGTTCAAGAAGATTGACATTAGCAAATATGTAACATTTGATGAAGATTCAACCTGCATCAAATCAAGGAAGAAACCAGATGAAGAACCTGAAGAAACAAGAGAACCCAGAATTCATGATACAATCATGAACGAAGAAATTCAAGAAGAAGATCAAGAATTTGAAGAACCTCAAGAAACTGTAGATCCACCTTTGGAGAAGAATCCTCATAAGAGGAAACTTGCTTGGGTACATGAAATTATCCAAGGTGCAGAAAGATATGGAGCTTCAGAAGAAACACCCAGAGGAAGAAAGAGAACTAGATCATGTTCTAGTTACGTAGCCTTACTATGTGACATTATTGATAAAGAACCTTCCAACTATGAAGAAGCGGAAGAACGAAAAGAATGGAAGGATGCTATGATCGAAAAGTATCAATCGATCATGAAGAATGATGTTTGGGATGGTGTCCCAAGACCAGAAGGGAAGTCCATTGTAACTTCCAAATGGATGTACAAGATCAAGCATGCTGCAGATGGCAGCATCGAGAAACATAAAGCAAGATTTCTGGCTCGCGGTTTCTCCGAGAAAGAAGGAATATATTATGAAGAAACCTTTGCACCTGTAGCCAGATACACTTCCATCAGATCAGTACTTGTTATGGCTGCAATGATGAAATGGAAGATACACCAGATGGATATCAAGATTGCTTTCTTGAATGGTGTAGTGGAAGAGGAAGTGTATGTGGAATAGCCTCTCGGTTTTGAGACACATGATAGAGAGTCTCATGTATGTAGATTGAAGAAAGCCCTGTATGGTTTGAAACAGGCACCCAGGACATGGTACGGTAGAATTGATGGGTTCCTATCTAGTTTGGGCTTTACCAAGAGTAAAGCAGATTCTAACCTTTACTACAAGGTTGAATATGGAAACCCAGTGATACTCCTGTTGTATGTGGATGATCTGTTTGTAATAGGTATGGATGGGTTAATTGTTGATACGAAGAGGAAACTTGTTGCTGAGTTTGAAATGAAGGACTTGGGTATGATGCACTATTTCTTAAGCATGGAGGTGTGGCAGAATGCAGATGGGATCTTCCTTAGACAAGGGAAGTATGCAGTAGAGATCCTGAAGAGATTTGGGATGATGGACTGCAAGGCTATAACCACACCTATGGCATCGAACCTGAAGCTATTGAGTGATGCTTCATCAGAAGCGGTTGATGCTACAATGTATCGTCAGATGATTGGGTCCTTGATGTACCTGAAAAACACAAGACCAGATATTTGCTTTGATGTGAACACCTTGAGCCAGTTCTTGACAGATCTGAGACATGTTCACTTGATTGTTGCAAAGCATATTCTGAGGTACCTGAAGGGTACAGTTGACTATGGGCTCAAGTACGAGGAAAATCAGAAGATTAACCTAGAGGGTTATGTTGATTCAGATTGGGCAGGCAGTTCCATTGATAGGAAGAGCAGTTCAGGATGCTGCTTCAGTATGGGATCAGGTGTGATCTCTTAGTTTAGAAGGAAACAATCATGTGTGGCACTAAGTACAGCTGAAGCAGAGTATGTTGTAGCTTGTTCAACTAGTTGTGAGGCAGTATGGCTGAGGAAACTACTATCTAATTTATTTGATCTCCAGATGGATGCTACTTGTATATATTGCAACAACCAGAGTTGTGTGAAGTTTTCAGAGAACCTTGTGTTCCATGACAATTCTAAGCATATCGAGATTAATTATCACTATATCAAGGATATGGTGCAAAGAGGAGGAGTGAAGCTCCAGTATGTTGTGACGAAGGAACAAATAGCTAATGTATTGATGAAGCCATTGGCTAGAGTGAAGTTTGAGTACTTCAGGGAGAAGCTTGGTGTTCTCCAGATTGAGGTTCCCTCCAAGGGGAAATGATGAGACTGAGAGCCATTCTGACATGGTGAGAGGATTAGGTTCCTTCCATGGTCAAATGTAAGGGTTGAGCCATTATGTCATGGTGAGAGGATTTGGTTCCTTACATGTCAGATATGAGTGCTAAGCCATTATGATATGACTGTAGGATTGGTCCCTACATGATCAGATGTAAGGGCTAAATGCCATTCTTGGAATGGAGGCGCCTGGTCAGTTACCAGGAAAACTCAGTCTGGGACTGAGGGTCATTTTGATATGACTGTAGGATGTAGTCTTACATGATCAAATGTGAGCGCATGGCCATTCTGATGTGATTGAGGGATGTGTCCCACTTGATCAAATATAAGGGTTGATTCCATTCTCTAGGAGAATGGAGGCACCTGGTCAGTTACTAGGAATCCTCAGTCTGAGACTGAGAGCCCTTCTGATGCGGTGCTTTCCAGCATGGTCGGATGTAAGTGCAGAACCCTTTCAATGCGGTGCTTTTGAGCATGGTCGAATGTAAGTGCTGAGCCTTTTCGATGCGGTGCTTTCGAGCATGGTCGACTATAAGTGCTAAGCCTTTCCGATGCGGTGTTTTCGAACATGGTGAGATTCAAGTGAAGAGCCTTTCCGATGCGATGTGTTCGCACATGGTCGGATATAAGTGCTGAGCCATTCTAGCGCGATGTGTTTACACATGGTCAAATGTGAGTGCTGGGCCTTTTTGACGAGATGTGGTCAGATGTGAGTGCTGGGCGTGCCTTTCTGACAAGATGAGGTCAGATATAAGAGCTGGGCAGGCCATTCTGACTTAATTGTCAAATATAAGACCTGATTAAGACCTACATGAAGGGTAGGCCTACAGGGATGGCTCTATAGAACTTCTTGTGACGAGAAGAATCAAGAGATAGCACTGATGATGACGATGATCTAGATCAAGTGATGATACAGCGATGATCCAGCAGTGATGAATCTAGTGGTCGTGATGCAGATTCCATGATGAAGAAGACTTGAAGAAGAAGACAACTTGAAGATGAAAGTGACTTGAAGATGATGATGACTTGAAGACGAAGAATACTTGAAGATGAAGACAACTTGAAGATGAAGATGACGAGATGATCCAGTCGATACAAAGAAGAAGACCAGTGCTGAAAATTGTGTCGAAAGAATACCTTCCTAGTTAAGAGGGAGTGTTGATGTAATTGTAAGTTCGGAATGTATTCACCTATGTATCTTATGTCTTGTACCCAGATGTTTATTCCAGGATGTATTTGTAATGTAATTGTGTCATGTCATGCCCCAATTTTTCTATTGGGAGGATCTATAATGTAAACAAGTCATGTCAAGTTATTGTGGGTAACCCTCCTATTGTTTAAGGGTTAAAGTCCCCGCAGTTCTGGGGCACTAGGGTTATTAGACTCACCTAGTGAAGTCGGCCCTAGTAGGGTTTAGTCAAGTAGAGAATTAGTATAAATAGAAGGGGAGCCTCTCTATTTAACACACACTCAGTCACACTCAGTTGTAGCACATAGCTGAGGAAGAAGAAGACACTAGGGCTAGGAAGAAAGAGGTTACCGTTGTCGGGAGATCATCTGACTGTTTTGGGTTTTTACTTTTGGTGTTGATTCTATCTCTGAGGAAGTTGCGGGGTTTTCTCCATTTATGGTTTCCCCGAGGAAAAACACTGTGTTCATTGTTTCTTGTGTTTGATTGTTGTGCTTGTTATTCTCTCAGTTAAAGATCCTAATAATGCTAGCTTAATGTTAAAAATCTAACAAAGTGAACCACGTATATGATGTCTCTCTTTTCTTTCTATGTTTTTATGTTTGTATATATTCCTTTTCATGATGGTATTTTATGTATGGATGGTGCACAAGAAATGCTTATCATACATTATCTTTATTGGTGCATGAAAAACACTTGCAAGCATACAGTTAAAGGTATATATATCATGGAGGAAAGTTATTTGGATAGTTAAAGGATTCGATACCTTTTGTTTAACATTTTTATTTCAATATCTTGGATTATAGGTAAGTAATTAACAATTTGTACGATCTTACTACCATGGAATTAGATTAGGATAAAGTGTTAATAATCTCTACAATGTGAGAAAAATGAAGTAAATAATGAGAACTTGTGATGTTAGTCTTCTAATGGATGTATTTACAATTATGTGATTTCACACTCTAAAGAGACTAACATAGTTGACTTGCTGGATATAGTAAAAGTGAAAAGAAAATTTACCCCATTTTTTTATATTTTACATTGAGGAATTTCAAGTATGTTACATTTCCATTCCATTTAACAATAATATTATGTAATTATTATTTTTTTCTTCTAAAAAATTAAGAAGTTATTTAATATGGATCACTATGTATTTTTTTATTTTAATTTATTTCAAGTAAATATTAAAAAATTAAATTATACATATAATGCTAATGGTGTATTTTTTAATTTTACCAATTTTATATGATTAAATATTTTGTTTGTTTCATAATTGTTGGTTTATATTTTAATAGTTGTATGATGTTAATTAAAATATTGATAAAATCAAATTAAATATTTATGAATGTATTTGTATTAATAATAACGTTTTTAATTTAAGACATGTGAATTTTTTTTAATATTTTAATATAATGTGATTAATTAAAACAATAAAAAAAAATTAAATATTTCTATACAATGTATGTAATAATGGTATATATTTTTAATTATCCTTTTGTAACAATGTGTAAAATTAATTAAATTTACTTTTTCAATACTTTAATGAAGATGATAATTATTAGTATCCACTCAAGAATTACTTGAATTTTTTTAGAATTTATTTTTATATTAAAAAAATTTAAGAAATTTTTTTTACTTTATAAATAATTAAAAATATATATATAATTAAATATATTTTATTGAATATAACAATTATGTATTTTAATTAATATTAACTTTTTTAATGATAGTTTAATTTTTATATCTTTAAGTCTTATGCAAAAATCATTATAAATTATTATTTAATTTACATGAATTGCATTGGTTTTTATGATGTTTCAATATAAAATGATTTCAAAAATAAATAAATAAAAATTAAATTGAATATTTATGTATTATTTAATGTTGTGTATTAGTAAATATATTGTTTTAGATAATAAATATATTGTTTTATAATATAGGGTATATAATAAAAATATATAAAGCAAATTTTGCAAATTTTTGCATCATGGGATTAAATATGTGGTTTTCATAATGTTATGTTTAATATAATGTAGTTTGTAATTTATCTATTTTTAAATGAAATATGGTTAGTTAAAAAATTGAAAAAGTTAAAGTAAATATTTTTTAATGTTTAAAAAAAAACAATTTAATAAATAAATAAATAATATGTTTCCTTTAGATTATATAGTCATAATATTTATTATAATATAAATTTTTTTATGCCAAAATTATGGTGACTTTTTAAAATTGTGTTTTTGTAATCTCAATTTAAAAAAAAAATTAAAATAAATATTTTTGAATATATTTTTATTAGAACTATTTAAAAAAATAAATAGCATGTATGTTTTAGTTGGGAGTTTTATAATCTTTGTTACAAATTAAATTTTTTTATCATTTTAACATGTCAAAATTACAGTAATCTAAAAATATTTTATAAGTAATAATTGTGGAAATTATCAAATGATTATAGCACTTTGTAAATGATAATTCTAATTTTTTAAATCTTATTTTTAAATATATTATTTGAAAATATAACAAGGAAAATAAAAAATTAATGATTGATATGGAATTTTGAATTTCATTCTATTTAGAAATAATATTGTGTAATTAACTTTTTTTTCCTAAAATTATGAGTTAAAAATTTAAATTATACATTTGATGTATTTTTTAATTTTACCATTTTTTTATAGATAATATAATTAATTAAAAATAAGTAATTTATATGTTCCTAATGGTATATTTCTATATATATTTTTTATTCGATTAATTATTGTTATTATTATTTGAATTTTAATATTAAAATGTTCTAATATAATGTAAATGATAATTTTGTATTTTTCAATTTTATTTATTTATTTTTAAACAAATTATTTTTAAATATAAAATGAATAATATAAAAAGTTACAATAATTATGTGATTAACATTTTTTTATTTAAAATTTTATGTATTTTGATTAATTAAAACATTAATAAAATCAAATTAAAATTGTATTTGTATTAATAATATTGTTATTAATTTGAATGCAATGTATGTTTTAAGTGAGAATTATATATTTACATGTTATTTAAATTTATTGTATATTTATATTATAATGTTTTATAAATAAATAAAATATTATTAAATATTAGATTTTGCAAAGGAATTTCACATTTTAACTAAGTGAGCTAGCTAGAATTTAAAAGACGAAGCGCGCAACCATTTTAAAAACCTCTTCCTTGAGGAAGGAGATGTGGATGAGGAAGCCACCAGGGATCTCATGGAGAACATTCCGGATCTGATACTTCCTTCACTGAACAAGAATCTCCTAAAGCCCTTTTTAGACGCAGAGATCACATCCATTATATGGAGCATGGAACCAGACAAGGCACTAGGGTCAGATGGGTTCTCTAGTCACTTCTACAGAGCCTGCTGGAACATTATAAAAAATGATCTAACTAGAACGATAACAAGTTTCCAACAAAAAGCCAAAATTGGGGGAGGAATCAACTCTACGTTCTTGGATTTAATCCCTAAGGAAATCAACCTAGGCAAGTTCGCTCGGTTCAGGATGATCTCTTTGTGTAACGTTTCCTACAAAATTTGCTCCAAGCTAATAGAAAATAGATTAAAAACTCTCCTTCATAAGGTAATCTCCATAATCAAGGAGGCTTCATTAAAGGAAGACATATCCTGGACAATGCCATCCTCGTCCAAGAAATGATCCATTCCAGCAAGGCACGAAAGGAGAAAGGCATGATAATAAAAGTTGATATGGAAAACACATTCAAGAGAGTCAAGCAGTCATTTTTGTACAGAGTTCTAGAAAAAATCGAATTAATCATTCAGTTTATAAGGAAAATTAAAGCTTGCATTGGGGGATCATGGATAGCTCATGTGGTCAACGGAAGGCCTTCGAGATTCTTCCAAGCAACACAAGGGATCATGAAAGGATGCCCTCTCTCCCTATTCCTCTATATACTGATTGTTGAATCACTGAGCAGGAAATTGCAGATGGAAATGGCGGCTAGGAACCTGTTAGGGATCAAATCGACCCAAGGAGTCGAACCTATAAACCACGCATTCTTTGATGATGACTCCCTCTTTCTCGGAGGAGCATCCAGTAACATTACAAAAGATTTCAAAAGAATCCTCCACTCCTGATACACGGCCTTAGGTGGGAAAATTAACTATAAAAACAAATTCCATTTATGGATGGAATGTGGATCGGATAACTCTTACAAGAATTGGACGTATGATGGGAATGCAAGGCTTTAACAAATGGGGAAGTTTCAAATACCTAGGGCTCCCTATCTCATACAGTGCATATAAATAAAATCAATGGAAGGAAGTGGATAATAAGATAAAGGCCAAGCTTAGTAACTGGGGAGGACAATGGTTGAATCACTCCATGAAGCTGATGCTAATAAACTATGTTATCGCCTCCCTCCCTATATACCACACGTCTATATTACTAGCCCTAAAATATTTTACAGACAAAACCTTGAAGCATCTAATTTTTTTTTGCGGAGAGGGAAAGGGAACCAAAAAAAATTCCACCTTGTCAACTGGAATGTGGCTAGAAGATCTAAAAAATAGGGAGGCCTACAGATCTGAGACCCCCATTTATCAAACCTAGCAATGGGTGGAAAATTTCTTTAGCAAAATCTATCTCAAAAAAACCATTGGGTTAGCTAAACTATCCGAAAAAAAATACCTTGCCAGCACTGGAAGAAGATGCTTGGACACCTAGCCCCTTCCAAACGAAACTCCCTTATGGAATATGTGCAGAAAAAGGGATGGAATTCTTCCAACGTCAACTCCTCTAGATCCCAAGAAATGGGAAGAAGATCATGATATGGATGGATATCATTCTTGGCCACACCCCTCCCCCCCACTCAATAGCATCACTGAGCTAGATGGAATCTAAGAATCGACTATGGGGAAAAACCTCAAAACCATATATGACATCTCAAGCTGGCTAGTGGATGGAATTTGGGAGATTTGTATCATTCCAGAGGTCCCACTGACCCTCTCAATAGCCAAGAAAACCTTCATAACCCACCTCTCAGGTTGTGCCCCAATTCAGATCTCTCACCCGAACAGGAGACGATGGCGGAAGACTGGAGAATATACTTTTGGCCTGGGTTATATGATTCTTCAATCTGAAAGAGACCCCAACTCCCAGCAAAAGCTCTAGAAAATGGTTTGGCTTCCATTTGGGCTCTCCAAAGTAAATTTATTTTCCTCATTCCTTGGACAAAAAGAAAAATACTGACCAGGGAAAATATGGCCAAAAGAGGCATCCTTGGCCCTCACTGATGTCTGCTTTGTTGCAAAGCTTTGGAAAACATCGATCATCTTTTTTTGGAGTGCAATTTCTCCTTGCAAGTCTGGACTCTACTCCTTAAATACCTTCATATTGCATCTCCCAACAACACTAATATCCCTCAACTCTTAACTTCATGGTAGAAAAGGTACCCTACCCCTCTAAGACACAAGCCGGTGTGGAAACAAATCTGGCTGGCACTTCCAAAGTACATCTGCTGGAAGATATGGATATCCAGGAACCGATCCATCTTTAGGAACATCTCTCCCAGCCCAGTCCATGTAGTTGGATAGGCCAACGGTCTCCTTTTGTTGGAAACTCTAAAAGCTTCAGGAAAGAACCTTGATTCCACTACCACCGAGAAGGAAAGGAAGTGGATAGGGGAACTCCCCCCACTAGATAATCCCAACCTTCTAAGCCACCCAAAAATTTCTGAAAAGTGGAAAATAAGATTGTCTAGAATCGAATTTGATAAATGGAGAAAAAAATAGAACAAAAACTGCATATTCTTTGATGGAGCGTCCAGAGGCAACCCAGGAGAAACAGGTGCGGGAGGAATGCTCTATTCCCATGATGAAAACATTGACTTCAGTTACAACTGGGGGTTGGGGACCAGATCCAACAACCAAGTAGAATCTTTGCCATCTCTTAAAAGGATGCCAAATATCCTTACTCTTGGGTTACAAGGAGATACTCATTTTTTGAGACTCTTTGATACTCATCAACTCTATATTTCATGGACACGATGATTATGTAATGTCAATTTAAACTCCTTGCTGGAGAGAATTCAGACGCTGATACGTAAATTTGGATCTATAAAATTATGTCACTTTCTAAGAAATTTTAATGAGGATGCAAACCAAGCTGCAAATCACGGAGTCAATCTTCTTTTTGGAACAATTAACACCATGGTATGGGGAAAGGAAATGCAGCTAGTGTCATAAACTCTGTCACAAAAGAAAACAAATTTAACGCAGGTTTTATGGGAATGGATGGAAACAATGGACAAGTGAAACAAAGGATGGGGGATGAGGAGTTGTCGAGCTGAGGAAACACGTGGTGAGTTGAGGAGATGGAGGAGCTAGGGAGCTGAATAATGTTGGTGATGGAAATATGGGAATAGATCATTCAACTGTCCAAGTCCTAGGCATATTCAACGTGACAGATGCCAACATGATTCACGATTCATGTAATTCCAACATGATTCATGATTCATGTAATGCAAACACGATTCACATCATGGGAGAGCTTGGGGAATTTGCAGCAATGTCATCTTGTTCAATTCACCAAGCCATGGTACGGTTTCCTTTTACTGCCAGTGACTGAGTGGTTTGAATTGAATTAATTACCATCCCAGTGCAGGTCGAAAATAACAAGAAACCATGCGCAGAGATGAAATCTTACGAAGGGATGATCTCCATCGGCTTCTTGGAATCCTCAAGGAGAGGGGAATGTGTGTGAAGAGTCGGATTTGGCGTTAAGCCACGACCTGTTCTTTTTTAATAATTTTTTTAACTGTTCTCATATATATATGATTCAATATTTTGTTTGTTTCATAATAGTTGGTTTATATTTTAATATTGGTATGATGTAGTTAATTAAAATATTGATAAAATCAAATTAAATATTTATTAATGTTTTTGTATTAATAATATTGTTTTTGATTTAACACTATAATATGTGAGATTTTTTTAATGTTTTCATATAATGTGATTAATTAAAACAATCAAAGAAAATTTAAATAGATATTTCTATACAATGTATGTAATAATGGTATATTTTTCAATTATAGTTTTGTAATATAATGTGCAAAATTAATCAAATTTATTTTTGCAATACTTCAATGAGGATGATGATAGTTATTAGTATCCACTTAAGAGTCACTTGAGTTTCTTTAGAATTTATTTTTATGTTAAAAAAGATTAAAAGAAAGCATTCCTAAATCATCATATAGTATGATGAGTTAAAAGGTTAGGAAGGTCAATATTGTAAGAGATCCAGTTAAATATCAGATTTCTTCTACATGAACCTCTGTTTACTTATGATCGCTTGTTTAACTTAACATGGCATCTATCCACTCAAATCATGGATTTTTTAATGACTCTTTATCTATTTGAGGTCTTTTACATGCACTTTCACTAATCTCATATGCTTGGTTTTATAGATCATATTGTCCTCACTCTTCTCCATGTTGATATTTCCTTTGATACTAATCCAATGGTTGAAGAACAATAATACTTGAAATTCAATAAAAAGATTCATATATTTCTTGAACTAGGAGTCACAAATATCTTAAACGCAACAAAACATTTATGTTACACAATAAAAACCTTCATCTTAAGTAAAAAGAAGCAAGCTTTGAAGTTTTTGGACCCCACGTCACCAAAGCAGGACCTGGCCTTAGGAGGGCCCTTACAAGGTAGTAATTGCAATTTTTCAACCTATAAAGTACCAAAAGAGATGGCAAATTATATGATAATCCATTTGGTAAGAAATGTTAGTTGCAAAAGATTTCAAGGCTCATCAACAAAAGAGAATTTGGATTTTGTGCAAAACGGACTCCCTAAAACTCCAATATTTAGCTTTTTTCAAGACAAGAAACTATGAATTTTTTTTTGTTTCCATTGAACAATGTAAATCCTACACCAATATGAGTAAACTAGATTGAATATAAGTCATACATTTGATAGTTGTTGATGTTTGATTCATACCTTCCAAGATTATAATAATGTGGTTTCATCAAGGCAATTCATAAATAAACACATTCAAATCTTAACTAGGATCATGCTATGGGAGAAGTAGTGGTAGAATTATAAATAAATGCTTCAAAATATTGGCATGTTAGTCATAGATATTAAAAAAAATTAAAGACTACTTTAATCAATACAAGCATATACAATAGCTCTAAATGAAATAAGGGTGAGATCAACAATGAACTTTAGAGTATTTAATATCAGGGGAATCCTCCAAAAATAGAATAATATAAAGTACCCAAGTTGCCAAGGTACTTGGGTTCAGGGACAAGGATTGGGACTAGGAAGACACTTTTTTAAAAATGGGACTTAGGTATGTTGGGGATACTATAGATACACACATACACACACATGAAATCATTTTCAGCAAGTAACACACTAATATACTAACTAAAACATTCACATTGATTCCATGATATAAACATATTGATATTCATAAGAATATATGTCTATTGTAATAATACATCCAATTTTTTGTTAATGGCATTTTCGAATATGAAATAGAACATTCAAAAAACATTGAACAAGCATGTGCATTTAAAACACCTCGCCCACATGAAAATTGAGCAAATTGAGATCATATATTTGAAGCCTCTTTTGTAGAATCATACATTTTTCTAATAATAGTCATAAACCCTTTCACATGCCCTTTCACCACCTCTCTATCTTGGGAAGGAGGCCTCCTTCCTATCAAGGGATCATACCATTTCATATTAACTACATAGGTTTCCATACGCGTAATACCCCAAAATGCCAACCCCTCTTGTTTTGGATAAGTGTTATGTGAACACTGGAACCTTATGTTTTGTAAGTATTACGTACTTGGATATATCCTCATGCTATGTTGAGAGCTAAATCTTCCTGACTTGTGTCGGTTGCGTGGAAAAACTCAATGAATGAGGGGTCTTGGGAAAATAATAATAAACAAAGAAGAATAAAAAGACTAAACAAAAATTTAATTAAACAAAAAATGAATAGGGAAATAGAAAGAAAACAAATTTGAAATATGAAGAAACGCCTCTAGAAAATGTAACCGTTGAATAGGTGTCACCACCTAAAAGACTAACTAATAATAGTAAATGGCTCTACAAAAGAGAGGGGGGAAATACATCCAAGGGGTTAATTCTCTTAGTTGTTGAAGAATGTGAATGAACAATAAAAGTGGAAATTCATATCTAACTCAGAAAAAAGAGGAGAAACAAAATTTTGAATGAAGAATAGAAATCAAGCTAAAGAGAAGAGAGCTAAAAATATGAAATCGGTAACTTTCAAATAATGGACAGCTAAAGGGGAAAGTAATTAGCCACTTGATATCTATGAATGGATAATGAAGGTCCAAGCTTAGTCATGGTTCAAAAATTCTCTATGGCCATAGAGTGTGAGCACTATAGGTGTTGAGTACCAATTGACAATTGCTTGGGTACTGTACAATAATATTATATTTTCGTTGAGCATGAATACTACAGAAGTTTGTTGGCAAGAGGAATGCATGTGATTAACCATGGATAATGGTAAAAGATTTTCTTTGATGACTAGAGTCCCTAGGTTAGTTATGCATATGTGTAAATTAAAAGGAATCTAAAATATGAAAGAACTCAAGAACCAAATCCCTATAGAGACCAAGACCTAGCTCGGGGGTGACTGTGGAAAACAACAATTGTAAGTTTCCTATAGATCTATGGTTGGGTGGATTTGAGAAGGCCCAACAATAATTGCAAAGTGTCTTATGTAATTTGAATAGATGAGTTTCTAACTTTGATATTTCTGATCCTAAGTACTATTGACTGCTAAAGGGGAAAGGAGTTAGCCACTTGATATCTGTGGATGGATAATCAAGGTCCACGCTTAGTCATGGTTTGAAAATTCTCTATGGCCATAGAGTGTGAGCACTATAGGTGTTGAGTATCGACTGGAAACTGCTTCGGTACTGTACAATAATCTTATATTTTCGTTGAGCATGAATACTGCAGAAATTTGTTGGCAAGGGGAATGCATGTGATGAACCATGGATACTAGTAAAAGATTTTCTTTGATGACTAGAGTCCCTAGGTTAGTTATGCAGATTTGTAAATTAAAAGGAATCTAACATATGAAAGAACTTAAGAACCAAATCCCTAGAGAGACCAAGACCTAGCTCAGGGGTGACTGTGGAAAACAACAATTGTAAGTTTCCTATAGATCTACTGTTGGGTGGATTGGAGAAGGCCCAACAATAATTGCAATTTGTCTTCTGTAATTTGAATAGATGAGTTTATAACCTTGATCTTTTTGATCCTAAGTACTATTGATTTATGAAATGGAGCTTCTATTGTTATGAAAATGCATGCATCTTAATTCTAATGATTGGATGTTGGTTAAGGGAAAGTAGTGATGATATATGTGGCATGAGAAAGAATTGTGTTTGGCATGACCCTACAGTAATTTAACAACACACTATTCAACTACTTTGAAATGGAATAAATCTAAAAATTTGTATACTAAGCTAATCTAAAATTGCATGAACTATTCTAAGCTAAAAACATTTAAAAAATGTGTTATTGTATGTTAGAAATGAATGAATAGAGTGTTAGTGTTATTGTTAAATATAGTACATTTTAATAATTTTATATGTACTTAGTTTTTGCTTTGAGAAACATAATCAAGTACAATTGTATGGATTTCGTACCTAATTGTTGCATTGGGAAGTAGAATCTAGTATTATTGTATTGATTTTATATATTACTAACTAATACGTTGGGCAGCAAAGTATAGTATAGAAGATTTATTAATTTTAATTGTCATAACGGATGCATTGGGAACGATCTAGTACAAGTGTTATTATTATTGTTAATGGGATACCTAATTGTTGCATCAGGAAACAGATCTAGTACAGATTCATTGGGCATATTGATCCCAACTATGGCTTTTAGCAAGAAAATCTAGTGCATTACGATTGTGTAAAGTAAATGATGAAAAAGTAAAGACTTGCTACAGTAAGAAAAATAATTATATAAAATGATATGTATTATATCGAGTGGCATGAAAATCTATTTAAAGAGATCTATGAGATATCATTTTAAATGTAAAGAAATCAGATTATAGATCTATGATATCCATACTATCTACAACAAAAATATAAAGTTCTATCCTAAGATATATAGTCCTATTATTTTGACCCGCTCACTGCATCAGAGTGGGTAAGCCAATGGCCATTCTCAATCCGCATTAGATCATACAATATAATCCGAGGTTGTGTCCTCACAAAAATTCGAGAATCACAAAAGGATATGGACCATCAGAAAACCTTAGCATGAGACAAAAGAAAGTAAAAAAATAGCATTTAGTATTCTACCTGGATGGATGTGTAAGTATGATATGTAGCTATGAAGTATAAGTATTTATAAACATCATACTCATGAATTTAATGCATCTGTAACAATATCTAAGATCACCCTAGTCTTGGAAACACGTTCACTTAAACAAATAATAAACACAGAAACTTAAAATATTTTATATAGTATAGGTACAAGTATTTGCATAATATTAAACCTAATTCGGGAAGAATGAGACTCCTCTTAAACTAGATTATCTTAGAATGCCTCAAAAGGATTAAAGAGGCCAAAGACCTCACTTACTTGAGTTCCGAGCATCTAGTCAAAGAGATTTGGATCCATGATCAACTCCTCGACATAGTGGACAAAGCTTACAATAATATTTTATTATTAGTTTGATAAACAAAAGTATATAAAGAAATCAAATAAATTTGTTGGTTGTTAAAATACAAATGCAAGACATAGTTATCATTAAAAACATTATAAGTGTAGGATATTTTTACATAATAAAATATTAAGTGCAACAAAAAATTAATAATATGATTTCTAGGCAAATGCATACATGGCTGATAAAAGCTAGTCTGACTCATTGATCTATGATTGGGGCTGATAACGTACTTGTGTACCTACACCAAATGACTTCACCTATACTATAAATAGCATGGGTGCTTGTATCAAAACTAAAGGAGTACATTATTATCTTAAATTCTATGCGATCAATCAAGCTTGAGAGAGTAAGTAGGGCCAAGTTGAAAATATAAAACAAGACTATATATATGTATATATATATATGAAAACCTTTGTGTAAAACCAAAGGGAGTGGAGATGGAAGTCGACCAGACTAATTAAAAATTGAACGAAGTAATGTATACTCATGTAAATATCATGTAATAGAACTGATAAAGGCATGTGAGTAGATCGTAAGAACTCGACCAACATATTGAGGGGGAAGAGCTCATGGCTAAGGGCATAGTCATTACACATGGAATATTTATGAGGAACCTATGGTTATGATGGTTACATGAATCTAAGAAATATTTCTACGTATGAAGATCGATCTCACCAACCAAATTCAAGATCTAAAAGAGAGGTCGATCTACACAAAACGAAAACAAGCTTGTAAAGAACGTTGTCTTAAACTAAAATATTGTTGGTCACCTACAAATATTGTTGGTCACCTACAAAGTCATGCAAGAAAAACCAAGTCAAAGTTTGGCAATCAAAATCTTAGGTATCCATGAAAACTTATCAGTTGTGTAGTCTTCATGGTGGAAAATGCAAAGCAAAAAAGGTAAGCGATGAGCGTTGAGCAATGAGGAAGGAGGTGCACCCCTTGCTTTCCCCACCGTGGATTTTGAACGGCCGTTCTCTCTGCACAGAGTCACAAGCCTTGTGACTAGGAAGCGGTGGCAGGCCCTGCATGGACCAGCCTCCACCCTGCACAAACAAGGGATCATTAATCAATTAAATCGAAGCGAAGTAAAAAATCGAAGGTGTGATGGAGAGAGAGAAACATAGAGCTCAAAGATTTACTTGGAGCAAGATTGTTATTACCTTGGGGAAGTTGGTCTTTATGGACACTTCACCCATCACCATGAGCAGAGGTCGAAGGAGCCTCCATGGCAGGACAAGGTCGAAAGGGGATCCCAAAGGATAAGTAATCTCATAAACCATGAAGCAAGAGGGAGGGATTTGTTTCCATTGTTGAGTGGGATAAAATCATGGTATGACAACCCAAAAATACAGGAGTGGAGGGCAACCTTTTCTAGGTTGAGCGTACCTTGGAGGGCACCCTCAATCTCATCTTAAAAAGAAATAATTACCCTTCTCAAGGTGGCAAAATGCCTCACGTGTAGAGTATCAATTTTAGTAGTTCCCATAATGGCCACTAAGGGGGTTTGATTCCCCTACACTTGGATGCATAATGGTGGTTTATGGGGACAAGGTAAGTGGTCAACTCCTATGGGTATGCTAACCCCATGATCTAGACAATATTTATGTTAATTACTACATGTGTTTACGTTATAGTGATATGATACAACGGCTCAACCTAGTAATTAGACTTAGTATGGTATATATATCAAGCCGAATGGGATGAATGGGAATGGCATGATAACTCCCTCAACCGACAGTTGGATCTGTCTTAGATTGGTTGAGGTAATAAAAAGACTCAAAGTTGCAGGCAATGATTAAGTATAATATTTGTATGTATAATTTTGATGATGTGACTAACCTAGTGTCCTCACAGTGTTTGCATGGACCATTTGTGTATGCATAGTGAAGCATATCACATATTGGCTTTACAAACTCCACAAATTTGAAATCAACCCAAAAGTGATCATCCAAAATCAATCGCTTCAATTCCACATCATTTACATTAAATTGCTTCCACTGGTCCTAGATATCATTGGTAACTGTGGCAGTTAAATCCCCCTTCATCCCCATAAGCCATCTAAGCAGAATGTAGAAGTTGAAAATTTGTATAAGCTAGTTAAACAAGCTCCATTTTGACATGCCCATGGTAAATGGCTTATGAATGGTGGAAGTTTCATATGAACATCCAAATTTTGTGGCTATTTTCAATTAGCACCTGAATCTTGGAAATTTCCCCAATGGCTTTCAATGCGTTATTCAATAAATGCACTATGCACGTCATTCAAAACTATCCGTGGGATACAACAATTATCCACAAAGGAAAAAAATAGATTTATGACTTATGAACATTGAATAAATATTTAATTATAAAGCAAGATCATACTCGTAATTAAAAATCAAAATTGTGATTTGTTTAAATCTAAATTTAAACAAAAAATAAACATAAAAGATTAAACTTGTCACTAACTTGTGCTACTTTTGTACCATCATCCTCAAAGCTTTGCACATTGGGGTTGCACCACAGTAACAACTTGAATGACATTGGATGGCCCCATCTCCGTAATGGTATCACATAATTAGTATGTCAAGAATATGGTGTTTTATTTTACTAGAACAATCAATGGCCTTTAGAAAAATATGGACTGGATATGAAAGAGACGATGTTTAGCAATGGAAAATATTATGACAATCAATCCAACCATACATGTCAATGGAGCATCCACCTACACTCCAATATGCCTTTAATGTCCTGATTTCTTTCTCAAAATGTTCTTTCTCTTTGTCCACCAACATAATTGGAAGCTTCTTATAACCAAGTTCCTTATACCTGTAGGTCCATCATTAATGGTACAAACCATTTGCTAAAAATATGGTGAGTGGGTTGCATTGAAATGGATGCAACATGCAAGAAAAAATATTGCTATTGCAAGATCAACACCTTCCCTTCGCATCATATCAAATATGTCATAAATGCCACCAATTTTAGGCCTCTTGCATGATGAAGTTGTATTGTTTTTTATGCTTTTGATTGTACATTCTCATCACCGAAATAAACTTCATCATCAGATGGAATTTCTTCCTCATTGAACACATCATTGTCATTGACATCACATGGCTATGAGATTGACTTTCCTACCTTACCGCCAACCCTTTGCTACTCCCTTTGTGCACTAGGGAGTCTAGTGGGATCCTTTGGGTCTCTAGTAAAAATTTCAACACCCTTCTTTGGAACATTCATAGAATGGGTTTTAACCTAAGTATATATGCCTTTCCATTCAACATGGCATGACATGAGCTACATTTTATCAATGTTGTCCCCCCTCCACCCTTGGTTTCTTTTGTCCTCTTCAAATTTTTCCATAGTTGATATTGAGGATTTGATGACGCCAACTAGGTTGGAGAAATAAGGTGAATGGAGAAATGATAAATCTAAAAATTGAAACAAAGAAAATCAGCTAAGGCCCAGTTTGGAAAATAAAAAACAAGTTCAATGCTGGATTTTTTCTCCCTTCACTATTGGACTGTTAAGTGTCATTCAACCATCAAACCCTTCACTGTTATTTTGGAAATTATCGAATAGTTGGATTATCACACTGCACTAGTTGCTATATTTCTCACCTTCTTCACTTCTGAGATAGAAATGAGTTAAATAGGGGTAGTTTTGCATGTTTAAAATAATGTTATGGATTTTGGAGAGGAGCCCACCTTCCCCCCATCTATCCTTCTTGGTTTTTGGCCAAATTAGGAAAAATGGACTCACAAGACTTGTTGACATACCCCCAATGTCTCAATTTATGGGGTACAACGTCCCAATGCATGCTATGTCCACAATGGGTGCTGTTACCACCTAAGTTGTACTTAGTGGTTTTTTATCAAGTGAGCCTGGTTAACCGGATAGGGTTGACTTGTTCGGACTTCAAAAGACCTTTGGAAGTACTTCTGGGAAGTGCTTGTTGTACTATATCACATGTTCATACCCCATGGGGGAATTGTAATAAATGTT